>JACEEZ010023671.1:165663-181607 GCA_016584305.1 Chionoecetes opilio | reverse complement strand
CTCCTTGGGGTACGCCAGTCTTTGGTCGGGTGGTCTCAACGCTGCACGAGGAGCAAAGCTTGGGACTTGGACCCCGGGCTCAACCAAGTTCAGTTTTGAGGCTTACTTATGAAACGTACAGTCTAGCTGTCAGCGTCGGGCGGAATGAATTTGGAAGTTTACATGCTTGGTACGCAGCCTCAATGACGGGGGCACGTCAAAGTTTATGCGATTGGCATACCCTACGGGTATGACTCGCTCAGCAGGATGTTTGGCGTTGTCGGTACCAATGCCGGAGGACAAAGATCCGGATCTTCAAGTCGCTTTTGATCCTTGCCCTTACTCAAACGGTTGTGAGGCATGGACACTAAATAGCGACATGAAGAGGCGACTCAGTGTCATTCCGTGGGTCTTCTAGAAAGACGTGCGACTGCGTGCTCCTGATACGGGTAAATTTCAGGTCTGGTGTTCGGTGCTGGGAGGGTGTGCCCGGGGCTCCCTCCCTATGTAAAATTTCGTGTGTCGTGGCGAAAATTGACTTCCTTGACTTAACTTGCAATATGGGACCTGTGCTGCGGTCTCACGGTACGGCCCCCGGGTGCCCCCAAGCGACGCCTCCGTTGGCCTGGAGGCGGGTGGGGGGCCGAGCTGCAACAAAGCGAAGGAGAACACCGACAGTGCTGTTGACCCCCCTTTAGGAACAGGGTGGTGGTGGTGGTAATGGGATGAGCTGCGCCAAGGCGAAGGAGACGCCGACAGTGCTGTTGACGCCCCTCAGGAACAGGGTGGTGGGGGTGGTAATGGGGATGAGCTGCGCCAAGTCGAAGGAACGCCGACGTGCTGTTTGACGCCCCTCAGGACCAGGGTGGTAATTGGTCCACCGTGGCCCCGCCAGGGGCAAGACGTCAGCCAGCACCTGCCCACGGGAAAGCAAGCGGCCGAGGTTCAAACTCGGTTGTACGACAGGCTATGCCAACCACTACTGGCCGTGCTAGCCCTGCAGCGGGACCTGCAGGGCCTGCAGATGGATGTCAGGCCCAACCTGAAGGGGAATACATCCTGCCCCCCAAAGGACCTTGCCCCCAAACCGATAGGATTTGTGGCCTGGCTCAGGAGCGGGACGCCCCGGCCAGACTTGTGTTGCTTGATCCCGCTGAGAGACACATCAAAGCTGTCCTCCAGCGCTACCCGCTCGACATGCCTCTTGAAGCGGTGGGGGATCATCCCAGCGTGATCTCGGCGGGGCGCCTCCGTGCCGCCCGGGGACGGGGCCCCGCCCCGTCAGGTACTGGTGGAGCTGATTGCGCGGCACCTGACAGGCTGGACCTGGGGCCTTGGGGTAAATATTCCCTGCGACATTACGACAGGGAGCCCCTGCGGTGTTACCGGTGCCAGCGGTATAATCACCTGCAAGGGCGCTGTCAACACCCCGTCAGGTGTGGTGTGTGCAGCCAGGCGCACCCATCCGAGCAGTGCATAAGGCGTCATAAGGCCCGGCAGCTCACGACCGCCAGATGCCCCAACTGCTTCGGGGGGCACCACGCCTGGAACCCCCGCTGCCCTGAACGCCTGCGACGACTGCCTGGAGGAGGAAGGCGCTACAAGGCGGCGGTGATCGGCCGGGGCCGCAAGGTTCCGCAAGGTTCCGCAAGGTTCTTTGTTCCGGCTCCGCCTCCTACGAGGCCGGCGTGGGGGGGTGCGGGGGCACTGGACACCGACGCCGAGGGATCGAGGGGATTAGCGAGTCTCTTCCATATCTCTGACACCCGATCCCCCCCGGGGGAACTGTGGACCACGATAGGCCGACACAGCGACAGAGGCGGAGGTGGAAGGTGCAGGCGAGGGCAACCATAGTCTAGGGCAGGAGGTTTGCGGGACCCCTCCCTCTCCACCCCGGCTACACTCTCGCCGCCCATGCCCATGCCTGTCACTGTCACTGTCTCGCCTGTTCCCACGCCATCTGCGGCACTCCCCCCCCACTCCCCCACACCGGCGCCCGTGTCACCCACTCCATCCAGACCCATCGCTTCCACGCCACCCGAAGTTATGCCCACGCCCGATCAGGCGTCGCCTGTGCATTCCACGGCGACGCCCACGCCACCCCCACACTTTCTCGGCCCGGAGTCCGCCCGCCTCCTCCCCTGACCAGGCCCAAAGTACTCCCGCCCTTCTGCCCGGGACTGTATGTGGCGGATTGCTCGGGATGCTGCGACGAGTAGTAGGCGTGATCTCACACCTTCTAGCCAGGCCGGATGACGTCCCCAGGGACGAGGGGAACTTGGGGCCCTTTCCTCTGGGCCGAGATTGAAAGGGATTTGCGTCTTTCGCCCCCTTCCCTCACTCACGACAGTCCCTAAATCACCCCCGTCCCTCCTTCCTTCCACCCCACTACACAGCCCCTCCCGGGTCTGTTCACCGATAAAAATGAATCACGAGCTGAGTGAAACAGAAAGTGATGGCGAGCCACCCGTGACCTCCTCCCACCCGCCGCCCACCGCGGGCGGGCTCAAGGTCCTCCAATGGAACATTCAAGGGCTCCGTGCCAAGAGACCTGAGGTCCCCGGGCCATAGTGGAGGAGAACCTTGACCTCGTTCTCCTGCAGGAAACGCTGACGCCGGAGCACTTTGAGTGGAGGATAGCGGGATATAGGGTGCAACCCCCTATCATGTGGCGGGGATGGGCGTCGAGGCTGTGTGGTAGTGTACGCAGCGCTCCCCCGCACCGTCGGATTGAGGACCCCGTGGACTGTGGCGAGGGCGTGGAGGTGATGGCAGTCAGCTGGAGCTTCCAGGCCTCCCACTGACTGTATAACATATACAGCAGCTGGAGGAGGAAACTGGAGGCCGATGAGTTGCTCTCCCTCGCCACACACAGCAGCGTCCTCGTGGGTGGCGACTTAAACGCCCCCCAAACCCGATGTGGTAGTCTGTCTCCCCCACCAACAGTGCGGGCCGCCACCTAGCCGCGGTGCTGGGAGGTGCCGGAAATTGTCCTCCTAAACCCCGGGGGAAAGCCCACCCACGCCCGGGGGTGGCAGGCTGGACCTCACCTTGATCTCCAGTGACCTGGCACCGGACGCCTCCTGGCAGGTCCACCCACTTTGACCACGACCACTATGCAGTCGCCACAACACTGCAGGTCACCCGGCCGTTTGCCACAGCTCCCGCCGCCGCGGTGGAATATACAGCGGGCGGACTGGGCATTGTTTCAGGCCATCCTGGCCCAGGGGTGGGCCACCTACGAGCCCCCGGGAGGATCTGGACCAGTGTGAAACCCGAACTGACGTTGGCCATTGAGAGGGCGCGGAGGCAGCCATACCACGGAAGGCCCCCGTCCCCGGTCGCAGGTACAACCAAACTGGTGGTTCTACAACCAGGAGGTGCGGGAACAGAACCACATGGTTAACACCCACCGGAATTTGTACAGCAGGCGGCCGACACCCAACAATCTGGAGCTGCTGCGTGAGGTTGTGAGGCACGCTCGGCAGGTCACGGGCGGGTTCGGGAGGCCAAATGGCTCGAATGGTGCGCAGGTTTTAACCAACACACCAAGCTGGCCGAGCTGTGGGGCAAGGTGAGGACTGCCTCCGGAAAGAGCCCTCCCCCCCTCCAGCCCACCCCCAGCCGTCGTTACAGGAGGCCGAGCGCCTGGTGGAGATATTTGTCTCGAGGGTAGCAGCGACCAAAACTCCCCGCCCGTGTCCAGCGGCTGCGGTTCAGCTTCAACCTGTGCGCGAGGCTGTCATCGGCGCCGCTCGCGCTCGCCCCGACGCCACTGATCGCCCTTCACTTCCCGGGAGCTGGTAAGGGCAGGAAGGGACGGGACACCGCTCCGGGCGCTGACGGCGTCACCTACTCGATGCTGGCCCACGCTGGGGCGGCCGGGGAGGCGGCACTCCTGGCCCTGATCAACTCCTCCTGCTGGCTGGCCGCTTTGCCTCGGCGTGGAAGGAGGCCGACATCCACCCCATCCCAAAGCCCAGGGAACCCACCAACCCGCGCCCAATCTCCCTGATGAGCTGCACGGCCAAGACGGCGGAGAGGATGGTGCTGACCCGCCTCCTGTGGCGCCTGGGAGACCTCCACCACAAATCTTCGGCTTCACCACAGGGGTGGGCACCTCCAACAGCGTCATGCCTCCTGGCCCAAATCGACAACCCCCTGCTGTCGCCGTCTTCCTTGACCTGGAGAAGGCTTTGAGCTGGCCAACGCCCACGCCATCCTGGCCGCGCTGGTGCGGCGGGGCGTGCGGGGCAGACTCCTCGCCTGGATTGAGGATTACCTCTGGCACCGCCGTGCCAGGGTCAGGTTCCGGGGCGCAAATCCAGCTACAGGGAGCTAGAGAACGGCACGCCGCAGGGCGGGGTCCTAAGCCCCCCCTTTTCAACCTCCTGATGGAGCAGCTGGTCGGCCTGCCGTTCCGGGGGGGCACGGAAACTTCTCAGCTACGCCGACGACTTGGTCCTGGTCGTCACTGGCCGGGGTGACCGGGTGGCTCTGACCCAGCAAGCCCTTGACCTGGTCAGTTGCAAGTGCAGAGAGCTGGGTCTCAAGTTTTCGGCTGAGAAGCCCAAAGGCCCATGGTGTTCAAGGCCGCTGCCCCCCGGTCTGCCCCTCTACAGATACAGGGCATCAGGCTGGCTTGGACCCACGCCTTCCAGTACCTCGGAATGTGGCTTGCCCGGGGGCCCCTCCACTTCACTACTCAGGTCAAGTATCTGAGGGAGAGGGCTGAGACCAGGCTCAACTTTCATGGGGGCCCATGACGAGGACACACCCCGGGGCCACGTCATCAGTGCTGCCCCTCTTCTACGTGCACACTGTGCGCGCCCTTGTTAGACTACAGCGGCCCGTGCTTGTCTCGTTATCGCTCACTCAGCAGAGGAAGTTAGAGGTCCTTCAGAACCGGCTTTGAGGACCCTGCTGGGGGCACCGCGCGGGGCAAACACCCGCGTCATGCAGGCGGAGGCACTTTTGGTGCCCCTAGCCACCAGGGTTCGACAGATCGTGGCCTGTCGGGTTGCCAAGATCCTCTGCCAGGCAAGGGAGTCTGTCGCGCGGGACAGGCTGTGCAGGGTCTTGCCACAGGACAGCGTGACCTATCGCCGGCAACACCTGGCTGCAGAGGGGGGCAGACGCCGCCATCCACCTCTCCCCAGCCACACCCACCTGCTGCTGGAGGGAAACCTGACCGCCCCGCTGTCAACTACGTCGCTCCGCCACCGTGGCAGCCCTCTGCCGCCCAGGTGATTATCGCCACCGGGCCGGCCCGCGAAGGCGTTGTGCACACGGGAGGAGCTGAGGCAGCACGCCCTGCGGGCGGGGGCGCACGCCAATGTTCCCAGCAGCGTCGCCCTGCGGGCGGTGGCGCACGCCAATGTTCCCAGCAGCGTCGCGGTCGCTATCTACTACACCGACGGCTCCGTTGACCCTGCAGAGAGGCCGGACAGGTGCTGCGGTGGTTCGGGGGGTGAGGTGCTGTCCTGGAGGACACCCGACCATTGCTCCACGCTGCAGACGGAGCTGGTGGCGATAGAGCGCGCCCTACAGCACGCCCTGGGGCCGACAGGAGGGTTTTTGGTGATTCACACCGACTCCATGTCTGCCCTGCAGGTCCTACGGCAAACCCCCCACACCGATGGACAACGTGCAGCTCACCACCGCCATCCTGGGCTACATCCAGGCCTCGCCGCGCAGGGCGCTGCGTAAAGGTTCAACTGGGTGCCCAGCCACATAGGCGTCCGTGGCAACGAGGGGGCCGATGAGGGGGCCCGGGAGGCCACCAGCATCCAGCGGTGGCCTTGAAATGTCTTACCCAGCATCCAAGGGGCCAAGGTATGGCCAGACGCGCTGCCATCTGTGCCGCAGAGCAACAGTATCGCCAGCTGGTGCAGACATCGAGGCAGGCAGCCTGGCCCCAAACAACCACGAACATCAACGAGCCGTTACGCCCCGCCCAGCACTGTCCCGAGCCGAGGAGGTCGTTCTACACCGACTTCGGCTTGGCTACGAACCCTGGAAAGAGCTGAGGGACGGGTTTGAGGAGCGGCCGTGTCAGCACTGTCCTCATATGACCCCCCACCCCCTGATCCACTACCTGCCCTTTTCCCGCCCCGCTACAGAGCGGCTCAGACAGCGCGTCGGCCCGGAAAGCGAGGGCCCCCCTCGTATGGCAGTTCCAGAAAAATTTGCACCTGCTGCTGGAGGTGGCGCGTGCCGCCCCACCCCCCCGATGAACACTAAGGAGCGGGAGTGACCTCACGCCCCGCCCACCTGTGACCTGACTGTGGCTGCGGCTACAGCGGCGGGCTGATGCCCGCTCATTTATTACTGGCTTTATGTGTATGTATGTGTATGTGTATGTGTATGTATGTGCATATGTATATGTATATGTATATATATTATGTAATAGATGTAAATAAATAAAAAAAAAAAAAAAAAAAAAAAAAAAAAAAAGAGGCGACTCGATGCCTTTGGTTATAAGTGTCTTTGCAAAATCATGTGGTATCGCTGGGATGATTACGTGTCAAATCAGCGATTGCACCGTGGGACTGAATCGAGGGCTATTACCTGCATAGTCCGTCAGCGCCAACTTCGGCTATATCGGCATGATGCACGCTACCCTGAAACCGATCCTTCTCATCGGGTTGTATCTGTAAGAGACAATCCGGCGTAGAGTAGGCCAATGGCTCGTGGCTGGGGCAAGTTGATGTTTCCTGTCGAGAGTTGCTTGGTATAGGAAGGGAGCCTGCATGAGGACTCGCGCGTGGTGACCTCCGGGAGTGGCGTCGTAGGGTGGGTGAGGCGACGCGCCCCCCGGCGTATGCCACCAATGATTGATTTATTGTTGTACAAAGCCATTCAGATTGTCTTACAGAGCATCATTCTTATTACGGGTAACTTTAGTAATAATCATAAAAATAATAATGAAAAAAAATTTATTATCCCATATATTTTTATCAATATTATATTAACACTGATGATAGTTATCATAACAATACAAAATATACAATGAAAACAATAATGATCATTACAAACTAAAGGTTTATATACGCAATGTACATATTTTTATATGCGTTATTGTGCAATATATGTAAAAGTTCATGCTCGTATATGTGTGTAGTGGTGAGTGTGTGTGTGTGTTCATCATCTAGTTGTTCATCTAGTTGTGTTTTACAGGGTCAGAGCAATGCTCGTGTGGCCCCGTCTCCATATCAACATTTTTTATATCATTCATCCTTAGTGCTTTGTGTTGGCCGAGGCCAGCCCCCCGTAGAGCAGGTCACAAACCCCGGCTAACACCCGGTACCCATTCACTGCTGGGTGGACAGGGGCTCAGGTTTTAAGGAAACAACCCATTTGTTTCCGCTCCGCCCGGGGATCGAACCCGGGACTTCTCGGTTGTGGACCGAGCATGCTATCCCTTACACCACGGAGTACCTATGTGTAATTATGTGTGTTGTGTGTGTGTGTGTGTGTGTGTGTGTGTGTGTGTGTGTGTGTGTGTGTGTGTGTGTGTGTGTGTGTGTGTGTGTATGTGTGTGTGTGTGTGTTGTGTGTGTGTGCGTGTGTGTGTGTGTAATCACCACTACACGGTCTTTGACTCGCGATCGCCAGTTTTACTCTCCCAGAGAGACCTTGGAGCTCGTAGGACCGATCTGGATCGTAGGACCGATGTGTGCGTGCGTGTTTGTGTGTATGACTGTGTGAATGTGTGTGTGTATGTGCCTGTGTGTGTGTGTGTGTGTGCGTGTGTGTGTGTGTGTATGTGTGTGTGTGTGTGTGTGTGTGTGTTGTGTGTGTGTGTGTGTGTGTATGTGTGTGTGTATGTGTGTGTGTCATATAGATCTTAAAATTCTTATTAATCAAAGAAACTAATCACGTAAAGTAAATAAATTTCATAAAATAATACACATAAAAACGTATAGAAAAAATGTCCAGATAACAGATCTTTTACCGGCTTAATGAACCATGTAACGAGGAAACTGAAACGAGAACACGAAAAATATACATACAAAATGCAGTCTCAAGAAGAGAAAAGATACGTGAGTGGATGGACTTTAAACACTAGTACAATCAAAACTGACATAGACATGAAAAAAGCATAGAAAAAAAGATATAATATAAATGAACATAAATAGGAAATTGGAAACTAATAACTTAAAATTACTTGTTATCAAAAAAGAGTATGACGCAACTTTGTAAATAAAAAAAAGAAAAGTAAACGGATAGTGGTGGTAAAGAGCAAGAGAAACCAAATATGTATAACACATGAAGAAAATATAACGGTGTATAAGAAAGTTATAAGCTTAAAGAGAAACTGGACGTTGATTGTAGTGTAAATGTGAACGAATTTTAATGATCAGGAATGAACAAAATAAAAACAATGGGAGGGTATAAGGGTAGACTCGCAGTGATTCTGAAACTGTGCGCCGCGTGCGCCGTGGGAATCCCGAATGGGTGCGCTGCGTAATTGTTCCTAGATTTGGGTATTTTGCGATTTAAGGTTGCATTTTTTGTTTTTTTATATTGAAGATAGAAATTTGTAAATGACTGAATTAATATGTAACTAAGCAGGTAGATGCAAAATCCTTTTACTAATATTGTAAGTGCATTGGGTAGATGGATAAAGTAACAAATATATAATAAATAAATAAGTTATTCAAGCTTAAAACAAATATTAACCCGCTTTCACCACAATACGTGTCGAACGAGTATTGTACACGTACTACATTACCAGTCTGAGCCGCAGTCTGCTGGCGTTACTGAGTTACCAATTCACTAGTTTTATCACACGTTCTGTGAATTTTCTTTAGCGATTTATAAAAGAAAAAGGGATGATGCAACTGATACATACGTATATCAGTAGATTTTATGCAAGTTTGACTGTTTAACGTGATTTACGTGAAACCCGATCGATAAGCATCATGTTTAATTTGGCAACACACGTAGGCAGAGCGTTGGGTACTATGGGTAGGCACCCTCCCGTGGTTAGTGTAGCCGTGAACTCGCAACCCATCATAACGCATCGTTGTTGTGGTGTTAATGAGGTCCAAGCTAATAAAGAAGAACTCATTAAAAAGCGAAAGGTAAAGAAGCAATGGCATAGTCGCAGTTGATCATGAGTCAAAACGTAAATGTGTCGAAGGCACCGAAGGCGAATTAACAGTAATAACTGTTGAAAGTGAGTCCTCTCGTCCAGACCAGAGTGAGGAAAGTGAAGAAAGCGAAGTGACAGTAGAAAAAGAGCATAGTGCAGGTCCGTTCGGGCAAAGAGAAATGACAACTGCAAGTGAGCGTAGTCGTGCAGGTCCGAGCGGGCAAAGATAAGTGACAGTTTTAAAGTAATCGTCCAGACCATTTCATCATTCCTGATTTAATGCAGTCAAAATATAGCCATTATCGAGTATATCAACAATATGTTGTCACTTTTTGCAATAACACCCGTTTTTAAATGATCCGCATGCAAACTGTAAATTCCCAGCCTCAAACACAACTGATAACCAGCGCAGCACGGACCACACTCGAAACGTCACGGCAGGCAGCTCCCGCCGGTACTCATACAAATACACGAAACTAAAAAAAAAAATAGTACTTGAAAATTTTGGATGTTTTTAATTTTTTTTATGCGATATGGCATATATTTCCACTTTATGGGTACAGCAGAAAGCGTGCCTTTCCAGAAGGGATTTCACCCATTTCCGAATATTTGGCCAGATATATGTTTGCGCGGGGAGTGGGGGGGCAGAAGGGGGCGATGTAAGCAATTTTTTGCTGCGCGCCCCTCGCGCAGCGAGAGGCGCACAGGCGAGGCACTACATATTTGGGCCCTGAGGCGACATAATATATTAGGGTGGTCCTTATTTATTTTACATAATCAAAGTGGTCCCCGGGTTTTCAATGTCGTTTGAAAGGGAGAAAACTGTTGAATTTTAAAGCGAAACAGACAATTATTGAACAGCGCTGGCCAATTCAATATATATATATTATATAATACAATATAGCCCTAGCCTACATAGCCTACAGTGCCACACTATTCCCGGGTTCAAAATGTATGTTGCGAGTCTTAGCATGTCACCTTTGTAATGATTACCTCATGTATACTTACTTGTCATAGCAAAATAATTAAAACCAACCAGTAAACACTTCAATTCTTTTCTTTTTAGATGTGTCACAAAACGTGCTCAATCAACATTCTACTTCTTGTCAAGTAAAACCCGTGATTCTGGGGGAGCAAGCTACCGTCCAATCGCCGCCTTGGGATGTACCTCTATCACCACTTTGAGAGAAAAAGTCTCGAAGATCGCCCTTTAAAAAATTCCATTCTGAGGTTATGCAGTGGTGGCTGAGAGCCCGTATCCCGACTCCTGCAATCCAACACTGCCAGGCCAAGTTGGAGAAGTTGGTAACGGTGTGGAAGGGATTGAAAACGTGTGAGGGAAGGACCAGTGAGGCTCACAAATCAAATGAGGAGTCTTTCGTTCAGAAAAGACCATAATTTTCTCCTGGCCCAGCGGGAGAAAGGTAGGAAGGGAACAATGGCAGGGTTTGATGCTACTCTGGCTTCGAAGGAGGCTCGTGCTGCTGCATTGAAAGATACAGTTGAGAAGCGGAAGCGGAAAGTGAAGGAGGATATGGCAGCCGCATCAACGAGAGCCATTCTGGCAAGCAGCGGGTCCTCGAGTGGCACAGAAGATCCTGATGCACCATCAGGAGATTCAGTTGGACGAATGTCTAAAAAAAAGCGGGGACGGAAGACCGTCATCTCGCCAGATCTAGCAGCGTCTCTCGATCGAAGCAAGCTCTCGGACCGAGCTGCAATGAGTGTGGTCGGGGAGACTGCCCGAAGTCTCGGACATGAAGTGGACAATCTCGCCTTGAACCGCAGCTCAATCCGCCGCCTTCGTCAGAAACATCGTAAAAAACGAGCCATACAAATTAAGGAGGAGTTCAAGGTTGGCGTTCCCCTCGTTGTCCATTGGGACGGGAAACTTCTCCCAGACCTCACCGGGAAAGAGAAGGTGGACCGGTTGCCTGTAATCGTGTCAGGAGAGGGGGTTTCCCAGCTCCTCGCTGTCCCCAAGCTGGGAACCGGCACAGGACAAGCCCAGGCCGATGCAGTTGCAGAGGTGGTGTGACAATGGGGAGTTACGGAAGACTTGGCTGGGATGTGTTTCGATACGACAGCATCGAACACTGGACGACTCGCTGGGGCCTGTGTTCTACTCGAGCAGGAGCTTGAGCGACCTATGCTATGGTTGGCCTGCAGGCATCATGTCTTGGAACTTGTACTCGCGGCGGTGTTCACATCCGCCTTGGGCTCACCCTCTGGCCCAGGCATTCTGCCATTCAAGGCGTTCCAAACCAAATGGTGTTTCATCGACCAGGCTACCTTCAGTCCAGGACCTAATGACGAGGAGCTCTGTCCATTCCTAGAAGACGTCGCTGCACCCATGATCGAGTTCTGCAAGGGTCAGCTGGAAGAGCAGCAGCCTCGAGATGACTACTAGGAGCTTATGGAGCTCATCGTTGTCTTCCTCGGTGGAGAACCTCGCCGTGGGATCCGCTTCCGGGCACCAGGTGCGATGCACCAGGCACAGAGGATGGCCAAGGCCATCTACGCCCTGAAAATGTGGTTGCTCCGCGTGCAGTTGCAAGGCGTGACAGCCAGCCAAGTGAAGGGCCTGCGGAAACTCTGTTTGTTCGTCGCCCTGCTCTACGGAAAGGAGTGGATACTATCACCAAAGGCGGCAAGCGCTCCTCGCAGAGACCTCGGCTTCATTCAACAACTATTGGAGTACGAGAAGATTGACGACAAGGTCTCCAAAGCTGTTACGAAGAAATTTGTCACTCATCTGTGGTACTTGTCTGAGGAGATGGTTGGGCTCGCGTTGTTCGACGATGGTGTGGACATGGACATGAAGCGGAAGATGGTGTCGGCCCTGTTCAAGAAAGAGGGTGAAGAGGAGCCACCCAAGCGTGTTGCGGTGCCGGATCCAAAAGTTCTTCTTGAAAAATCCCTCGACTTCTTCGTCACCACCAACACAATGAACTTGTTCCATCGCCTGCGCCTCCAAGACACCTTTCTCCAGATGGATCCTGAGGGGTGGGAGATCAACCAGGATTATCAGACGGCAAAGAGCCGGGTCCTCCAACTCGCCGTGGTAAATGATAGAGCAGAACGTGGAGTTGCCCTCATCCAGGATCTGAACGGCAAGATAACACGGGATGAGGATCAGCTGCAGTTCCTCGTGCAGGTGGTGGCAGACCACCGGAAGAGGTTCCCTGACGCTTCCAAGAAGACCATGGTGGAGCAGCACCGAAGTGGGCAACAATGAGTGGTCGATGGTCGCCATGAAACCCCCGGCTAGGCCGGCTAATACTCTAGGGAGAGGGGGACCCGCGGGAATTACTATTATATATACGAAAAAACCCTATGTAGGCTATATAGTACATTTATATATTTGAATTGGCCAGCGCTGTTCGAATAATTGACAAATCGCACTGTAACTTTCTATGTCTTGTTTCTACACCCAAAGAAACCAATTTAGACCCCGGGACACAACGAATTCAACATTTAAAAAATTTGGTCATTTTAAGGACCACCCTAATATATATATATATATATATATAATATATATATAATATATATATATATATATATATATATATATATATATATATATATATATATATATATATATATATATATATAATATATATATATATATAATATATATATATATATTATATATAATTTATATATATATATATGATAATAATTTGGATATATATATATATATATATATGATATATATTATATATATTATATATATATATATATATATTAATATATATATATATATATATATATATGTTGAAGCATTTCTTGTTGCGTTACGAGGATGTCCAGAAACGGTATTGATTTGTCTGAGCTGCTCTCTACGGTGAAGGTGAGGCCTGAAGTATCTTGTAGGCAGAGCTTCAGCTGTTCTGTTTCGTAGTGACTCTCCGTTTTGATAAAATTGTCATCGATGTAGCGGCAATATATTTCTAGCTTGTTTATTTTTTTAAATACTTCAATTATTAGAAAAAAAAACGAATGTGAGGGCGGAGATGGCCAAGCTGCGAGAAGAGCGGAGCATAGTGAAGTGGAGGGTATGCCTGACAACATACACTCCTCGCCTTGAGGGCATAGGGTGATCCAGTCAGGTTTTGCCACCACGCTCACCAGTCCAGCTCTGTATACCCAGTTGTGTATTTCTACATACTGTAAATATAGCTACCTCATCGAATTCACCTTCCACGATGTATTTAGTACCCCACACTATATACACACACACACACATATATATATATATATATATATATATATGTATAGTACGAGGTTGCTTTGAGATCCAGCGTGGGATGATTTGTTTCTGTAGCTGATGATGATGATAATGATTTGCTTATATATTTCCTGGATGTTCATTGGCGTATCAAAGGATTATCACGGTCCTCCGGTGAAATCTCCCGTAGCTTTTGGAGATCGTGGATACCCTCAAAATCGTCGGAAATGAGAACCACGACTGCGGTAATCGGAGTTTGACTGAAGATCTGCGGAAAACTTGCCCAGTGTAATAACCCCTTAAGTGGCGCGTCGTAGGGCCGGGTATGTTGGGTGCGCGGCTGAGTTGAGAGACGCGGTGTCCATATAGGTGGCGTGGTGCAGGTTTTTTTTTTTTTTATAACATTTGTGCCTATAGCGCCTGTAGGCAATGGTGACCCAGGGCTTGGATGGTAGGCTCTGGAGGTTCACTTGAGGGCTCTGATGATGGTTGGTCCTCACCCGTAGTGGCGCAGGCAGGATTCTTATAGTGACTCCTGTGATTAAAGGCTCATGCCGCCCCCCTGTGTCCTCTGATGCACTCGCAATCGAAGGTAGAGTTAATGGGCAGGGCATGTGGGTGTTCTTAAGCCACTCGACGGTGCAGAAAGGTTTTGGGTTTCTTCGGGGATCGAACTCGAGCTCCAAGTCAGTAGCGTAGGTTGGTTGCCTGGGGCACGTGGTTGAGTTGTGTGCTTGAGTTGAGGGTTGACGCCAAGTAAACCGTAAGCGGCTGAGCCTCGCTCTGTGTCTTCCCATAAATAAGCGGCGATGTGGAGAGGTGAAACCGTATGGTGGGTCCATGGTGTATGGTCGTGCTGGTAGGATAGCGTAGCGGCTAGGGTCTCTGTATAAGATCTTATAGAGGTACTCTAGTAGCGGTCATGTTGAGTGTGTTTGCGCGGGGCTGCATTACGTGCAAGTGAACAGCGACGGGGCGTGTGTAGGATGATGATGCGCGGCTGCCAGGGTACACAAAGGAGCCAAAAGCCGGTTGCAGTCTTTTTTAAAGTTTTTAGAGTCTAAGGCCCGTACCAAGAGTCATAATGAAGGTCGAGCGACGACCTTCGTCGACTGAGGAAGGGTACCATAAAAGAGATATTTTTCGGAACGAAGAGCAGCAACGACAATCGGCACGAAGACACGGGGGTACTTGTGTCTTCGTGCCGACCTTTGACTGTCGTCCGAAGGCTCGACCTTCATCATGACTCTTAGTATGGGCCTTACTTATCCCGAGCTGCTGACCATTTATATAGGATGGACGTTGGGGTCCATCCTTAGGCGTTGCAGAAGAATAAAAGGGGTTATTCCTCCAATGTGTTGTACTAGGTTAGGACAGACACAGAGCGAGTGAGTCCGAGTAAAGATGGTAATAGACTGAATGTGTCTGTAATACATATGATTGAGTACACACACGCAGAGTATATGGAGCTGCCAACAACTCCCATATACATATCTCACATTATTCACTATTCCAAAGTCTATGTATTGGCCTATGTTGAGCAGGGGTCACACGGGACCTGCCAGCTGATCGGGAAGCACCACTCTGTACTAATCACTAAACAGCAAGTCATCTCTCGTGTTTATTTACGAGACCTTTCACGATACTGCACTGATGTCCCCCTCCTTCTCGCTCACACTCAGGCCATAGAAGGGTGATGGTCGGGAAGCCTCAGGTGGGGCAAGGTATCGTGTAATGCGAGAGGAATGGGCGGCATGGCCTCAGGACTTTGGGATTGCATGGCCCCCGGCCCCCCGCCTATTGATACCAGGCTGTCCTGCTTGCCAATTTGGTACAAAAGCGGTAACGTCACCTCCCTGTTCCCAACTCATTTTAACTCAGCTCTTTTCAACGAAAAAAATATGATATAGGGCACATGAATTCTTCGAAAACAAAGATATATGGTGTTACCCTTTTCTGTCTTGTTATTTAACAGGTAACTGGGGTCAACCCATTTAACATACAGAGTCAATGACCTGTACGGGTGATTGCCAGTGATACCCTCCCTTGACAGCCAGGCAGCTTGCTTACCTGCCCAGAGGTACACATCTGTAAGGTGGTATTGGCTAATCGTGATCGAGCAGTTTTTAAGTAATGTATAAGTATTGTAAGTGTCAAGGAATCGAGTAAGACAATATACAATTATAAACATATATATAGTATATATGTACTCTGTGAAGTTGAACAATAATAATGGCAGGGGTTCTTTACAAACGGCCAATGAAACTAATGTCTTTTCGACAGGCCAGAGCAATTATTTACGTGACAAGGTACACCCACCCACACACACACACACACACACACACACAGGTGTGTGTGTGTGTGTGTACACTGTACACACAGTCTCAAAGGAGTCTTCTATCGGAGCGCTTGTTGTCGCGTCTCCTGTCGTTCTGCCTGTATCCGATCTGTTGGCAGCATATAAGGAGTTTGGCCGGAACCTACCAGGTTCCGGTGTGCATCGTTCCCAGGCCAGCGGAGCGTGGTCAGCATCAGCAGCCTTGGTCGCTACGCTGATATAACTCACACCATGCTGGTTTGTGCATTTCATCAAATGGTGTTGCTAATACAGGCAGACACACAGACACACCACCC
>JACEEZ010023671.1:142500-161345 GCA_016584305.1 Chionoecetes opilio | reverse complement strand
GTGTTTGTTTTTTTGACTTGGGGGGAGGTTGCATGTGTGAGCCAAGGTAGGCTGTGTTGTGTTCAATGGCCGGCGGCAGGGAGGTTTTGCAGGGTGGGGGGTTAGTAAGCGTTATACGCTCGGAACACAGAGGTGTTAGGAGGTTGTTGTGTTCCTGTCCGGGGGTGGGTTGTTGTGTTGCTTCGTCGCTTGAGGGTATTAATGTGTGGGCTGTTTTGGGTTTGCTTGATTGCAGTGGGCCAGTGAGAAGATCTTCGTATCGGGGAAGATATTAGACTGGTAGAGCTGAGATGTCGTTGCCTGGCTGCGATGGGTAATGTCGGGGAGTGCCGTCAACCTCGTGACTGCGGAATGCGCTGATCAAGCATGACACGAGTGTGTCCATCTCTCTCACTCTCTGTAGTTGCTTGTAGACTCGTAGATTCTTGTAGGTATTTTGCTGCTTGTAGGAGATGGTGTTGTTTTAGTACTTGTAGATATAGTATTGCCGGCTGAGATGCTCGTGCAGTTGTAGCAATTCTTGTAGACTCTGTTGCGTCTTGTAGGAGTTGATTGTAGTAGTAGAAGTACTTGTAGTCGCTGGCTGGCTTGTGCTGCATAGGTTATGGCTTGTAGTTCAAGCTGTAGAGGTTAGGGTTTGTAGCGCAGGCTTGGTATGGTTTGTCTTGTTTGATAAAGATAAGTGTGGGTATCGAACCTGTTGCTTGGTTTATAAAACTAATAAAATCAGTCACCACCGCTTATCCACCATTTATAAGTCCCGGTATATGTAGAGTCCCGGGATATTGTTAAAATTGGTATATATATATTATATAATATAATTTTATAATATATATAATTTTATATATATATTATATATATATATATAATATATAATTTTATATATATATATATATATATAATTATATATATATATATAATAATAATATATATATAATATATATAATAGATAATATATATAAATTATATTATATATAATATAGATATAATATATAATAAAAATATATATAAATAATATATATATATATATATAATTATATTAAAGATATATAACATTAGATATATATATATTATTTATAAAATTATAATATATATAATATATATATATTATTTAGTTATTAAAAAAAAATTGTATATATATAATAAAATTATATATTATATAATATATATATATTATATTATTATATTTATATATATTTTATATCTATATATATATATATAATATAAATTATAAATAATATAAAAATATATATATATATATATATATAATATATATATATATATATATATATATTTTAAATATATATAAATTTTATAAAATGTTAAAATAAAAAATTAAATATATATATGTATTAAAATTTATTAACGAAAAACCAAACCATTCATATCACCCCCAACCCATTCACTCACCCATTTCCCATCACCCCCCCCCCATTCACTCACCCCTTACCCTAAAACCCCCCCCCCCCCTTAACCTCACCTAGCCGCCAAAGCCGCCCTCCGGGCGGACTTTTTGGCTAGTTCCTGCGGAGGGCTTTTCGTGGGACTTCGGCCCACCAAACACAGACTCTCCAGATAGCCCCTTCTAGCTTTCCTGAAATCATGAAACCCATTCACTCACCCATTATCCATAACCCCCCACCCATTCACTCACCCATTACCCATCACACCCCCATCTATTCCTCACCCATCACCCATCACCCCGCACCCCATTCACTCACCCATTACCCATCCATCACCATACACCCATTCACTCACCCATTACCCATCACCACACACCCATTCGCTCACCCATTACCCATCACTCCCCATCTATTCCCTCACCCATCACCCATCACCCCCCACCCATTCACTCACCCATTACCCATCACCTCACACCCATTCACTCACCCATTACCCATCACCACACACCCATTCACTCACCCATTACCTATCACTCCCCATCTATTCCCTCACCCATCACCCATCACCCCCCACCCATTCACTCACCCCTCACCCCACACCCATTACCCATCACCCCACCCATTCACTCACCCATTACCCATCACCCTACATCAAGGTTTCCTCAATTCTCGCAACCCACTTTTTTTCACGTCTCGCTAATAGGCTGCTAAAAAAGAGAAAAAAAGTGATCGGATCATCTCATAAGTGGACTTAAAACCTTCACCTGGTCAACCCGGTTCCAAAAATGTGCCATATGATGGGATTGCATCACGGGGGGCGGAACCTATTCCCCACACACACAAACAAACACACACACATATATATATATACTAGCCGCAAAGCCGCCCTCCGGGCGGACTTTTTGGCTAGCTCCTGCGGAGGGCTAGTGGTGGGCCTTCGGCCCACCACCTGTGTTTGGTGGGCCTTCGGCCCACCAAACATGGACTCTCCAGATAGCCCCTTCTAACTTTTCTGAAATCATGGATGTAGAAATGTATGTATTCCCCCCACCCATTCACTCACCCATTACCCATCACCCCCCATCCATTCACTCACCCATTACCCATCACCCCCCACCCATTCACTCACCCATTACCCATCACCCCCCACCCATTCACTCACCCATTACCCATCACCACACACCCATTCACACACCCATTACCCATCACCCCCCACCTATTCCCCCCACCCATCACCCATCACCCCCCACCCATTCACTCACCCATCATCCATCACCCCCACCCATTCACTCACCCATCACCCCACACCCATTACCCATCACCCCACCCATTCACTCACCCATTACCCATCACCCTACATCAAGGCTTCCTCAATTCTCCCAACCCACTTTTGTTTTCACAATTCTCGCTAACAGGCTGGTAAAAAAAAGAAAAAAAAAAGTCATCGGATTATCTTATAATTGGGCTTATGACCTTCCCTGGTCAACCTGATTCCAAAAATGTGCCATATGAGGTGTTTGCGCCACGGGGGGCGGAACCTATACACACACACACACACACACAGACAGACACTTTCGCTTTTATTAATATAGAGAAAATATATTAATATATATATATATATATATATATTATATATATATATATATAATATATATATATATATATATATATATATTTTATATATATATATATATATATATATATATATATATATATTATATATATATATATATATAATATATATATATATATATATATATATATATATATATATCTATATATATATATATATATATAATATAGATGTAATAATGTGTATATATGTATATATTATCATATATATATATATATATATACTTACCTATTGTATTATATATATATTAATATAATATACTAATATATATCATATATCTATAATATATATATATATATATATATATGATTATATATATATATACTCATATTTATTATATATATATATATATATTATATATATATATATATCATTATACTATATATATATAATTATATATATATATCTATATTATATATATAGTTTATTATATATATTATATATATACTAATACATATATATATATACATATATATATATATATCTATATATATATATATATCATATAGTATATACATATATATTAATAAAAGCGAAAAGTGTTGTGTAGGCTCTGTGTGTGTGTGTGTGTGGTATAGGTTTCCGCCCCAGTGGCGGAAACCCATCATATCACAACATTTTTTGGATTCCATGATTTCACGAAATTTAGAATGGGCTATCTGGGAGTCTGTGCTTTGCGTGGGCGAAGGCCCACCAATAGCCTCCAGGAGCCTAGCCAAAGTCGCCGGAGGGCGGCTTTGCGGCTAGTATATATTATATACATATATTGATATATATTTATATAATATATATATATATATATATATATACTATATATCTATACGTTAAAAGCCTGATTAACTCGTCATGACTGGGCTCTGGCCCTTGCCGGGGAGTTATTCAATGTGCCGAGTTATGCAATGTCCTTTTCCCCCCCCCCCCTTTTCTGATATTGGTAAAAAAACAAAAAAAAACAATGTTAATACAGTACTGTAAAAGCATAAAAAATCTACACTACCAATGACGGATAGCAGCAGGCTGTATCCAAGGAGAGGGAGGCTTGTTATAACATGTTAGAAGATGGTTATAGCGTGGGGACTAGTCCCATTTTTAACATGTCGTATCACTTTTAATCACTTAATAATCAACTCTGTACTGTATTTATACAGTACTGTACCTGTACAATTAAATTTGTTACATCATCTTGACGCATCTCTTAATTACTGCACCCTATACTTGTACCTTAAACTGTGAAACAGGCCTTCAATCCTAATGTACATAATTATCTTTTTTTATGTCACTCGGGGTCACTGCGTGTTGAAAATGTGAGTTGGCAGATCAGCGGGAGATACTGCTCAAGCTGCAACCAGACTCAATACTTGTAGAGGGCTGAGGTCCCTGGCGTGTGACTTGGTTTTGACAAGGCTGAAATTTTTATGTTTGTTTTCTGATGTACACTGTGATAACAGCATTTCTTTATGTCTCCTAATGGTGAGTAGAATGCATCAAAGTGGCTCTCGAATGACCCGAGTTCCTTCCCGAGTGAGACCCATAATCCACTTGAAATCTTTCTGCACTTCGGTGGCCTAGAACCACCCACACGCCCTGTCCATTAACTCTACCTTGACTGTGAGTGCATGGGAGTACCACAGGGGGGCGGCATGAACCTCTAATCACAGGCGTCCACTATAACAATCCTGCCCTGCTCTACCACGGGCCGAGGCCCAACCATCCAGCCCTCCGATTGAGCCCTCCAGGGCCTACCATCCCACCCCTCTGAGCTTCGCTCACTTCGCCCTGCACGCGCCTCTAGGCCATAGGTGTGTGTGTGTGTTAAAAAAAAAAAACCTTGTCCTGTGCCATGCCGAGTTAATATTAACACAAATTCCGAGTTATACCGTGACGTTGTAAGGGTTTTACGGTATATATATATATATAAATATATATATATATATATGTATATATCTCTATATAGATGATATATATAATAACATATATATACTATTATATATTATATATACTAATATATATATAGATTATATATCTATATAATATTATACAGATACATATATATAGCATATATATTTACATTATACATATATATATATATATATATATATATATATATATTATATCTTACACATAATATATTATATATTATTATATATACTATATTTATATATATATTATAATATTCCATATGATATATATACTATATATATATATAATAATATATATATATATATATATATATACTTTATATCTATATATACTTGCCGCAAAGGCCCCACGGGCGGACTTTTGGCTACGCTCTGCTTTGGTGAGCCTAGGCTCACTCTGCTACGGCATATACGGGTGGCCCGGGGGGGGTGCTCGTTTGCACGAAAAAACCTTTAGCACACAATAGGGGGGGGGAAAGCAAAAAAAAGGTCACAGGGGGGGGGGCAAAAAATTCCCTCCTGGGCTCGCTAACTCCATCGGGGCAGATCCTCTTCTGCTCCACACACGGGGCTGGGGGAGCATAGCTACAGTCGGCTCTAGACGTCTCCTCATATCCCACGGAGTCATGCATTGACCCCTCACCTCTGCTCCTACCCTGGGTGCCAGCCAATCAGGGGAAAACCACAGTCCAATCATAAGTCATAAACAAAAACTGGCGTCGGATCACCTCATGCCACCTTCGTAAGTGCAAACGCTTCCCCTCGTTTCTCATCTGTCCTCGTCTTCCCCTCTCTTTCCCTTCTCCGACCTCCCTCCCTTCCTCCCCCTCTCTCTCTCCTCCTTCCCCCCTATTTCCCCCCTCTCCGCTGTCCCTGCTTCTTCCCGTTCCGCCTCTACCTCCCTCTCTCTCTCCAGTTCCTCCCTCCTCTCCTGACCACTTCCTCTCTCTCCTCTCTCCCTCCCGCACCTCTCCCTTCGCGCCTGACTTTTTCACTGTCTCCCAAACTTCACCACACGCCAAACCTCTCTGTCCTCCCTCTCCATCTCCTATTCCTTCCCTCTCCTCCTCTTTCTCGTCTCTACACTCTTCCCTACCCTCTTCCCTCTCCTTCCTACTCTTTCTCCCCTTTCCCTGAGAAATGAGGCCTAGTCTCCGCTCCCTCACGATTCACTCGCTGCGTCTTCGTACGTTCCGGCGGCTTGTTCCCATCTCTTCTCCCCCGTCTTTGACTGTATGTCTAGGGCGATTCCTTCTGATGACCCAATCGCCACACTACCACTTCCGTGCTCACGATTAACTGCCTTCCCGTTCTTACCACTTGTGACTCCACCGGGAAGGTCGTCGAGTCGCTAGTCTCGCCTTGATCTCCTTAATCCACTCTCTCCCTCTCTTTTCCCTCTGGTCTCTTCATCATCTCTCTCCCTGCTCTTCACATGATCGGCACATGATGTCGCTTCTAGATTCTTGTGGAATACCCAATTACAAAACTGTCGCAGACACCTCAACCTCCCCCACACACACGCGTGTCCCGGGGTGACCCTACGTCTCCCCTTCATAAACGGAGCTTCGTTGGGGCCGAAAATCACTTTCCCTGCATACTTCCAACCGTTTTCTTCATAAAGCGGGTGTGTTGCACGCAACGAATGCATCGCCTCATCGAATTCCCCTCTGCCATTGAACTTTGTTCATGACGTAAGTGCCAACAGCGCATGAAATTTGCATTAATCCGCCATGATCAGTAATCGCGGAAAAAAAATGAATTAGAGAATAGAAGAAAGATACCGTCACTGGAAGAGTTTGTGTCCGGCATCGTGTTGAGGCTGGAGAAGCTTGGTCCAAGCTGGGTCTAAGGACGTGACAGACAGTGTTGTTGATAGCCTGCCAAGGTTAGATTACCTCCCTAATTGCTTGTATTGTGAACATTCTTTGAACCTTACATTTCTAGATAGGAACACCAAGACTTTTCTTTAGTAGAACGAAGCTTTTTTTAATTTTCTCTTTCGTTATGATTTATGAATGTGTTTTGAATTAATCTCCAAAACCGTTTTCTGTTCGCCAATATCGACTTTTTTTGTTTTTAGTGACGTTTTCCAACAAAAATGACCACAGAAAAATACAGAATGTTCGAGAAGGCCTAACCGCAAACAAAACTTAATACCCTAACCAACTCACTTTACTATACATAAACCGTGATATGCCTAAACCTATACCTAACCTAACCTCCACCTATTACCTAAACTAAAAAATGATCCTTAATATGCCTAAATTTTAAAAAATCTCAAAGAATCCATTTTTCGTCCGAAAAACGGTTAGCAGATCATTGAAAACACATCAAAACTCACCAAAAAAAATCGTTTCTTCGTCCACCAAAGGAAGTATCGGATGTTCATCTGGAAATTTTCCCGTGTGTGCCCCTCGAACGGGCGTATGACCACGGCACGAGGGGCTCAAAGAAAAATTCAGGCTGAAGGCATAGGTAGTAAAAAGAAAACAAAGTGTGTGTGCGAGAGCAGGGTGTACGGCCGCGAGGGGAAGGAAGGGCGTGGAACTGAAGAAGGGTAGAGGGGAACAGGGCGAAGGGAGGAAATAGGGAAAAAAGAGGTAATAACGAGGATTCCCGCAGGCAAAAGGTGGCCTGTGCCGCGTCCTATAACTCATAAAACATTCTTTGTAAAAGCGTGAGCCACCGACCCTTGGGACCAATATTTCCCCCCAAACCTGATCCACTTGCTCGAGCTGCAACACTGCAGGCGGGAGGGATGGCAAGCGGGGCCTGGCGTGGGGGAGAGCGAAAGAAAGAATTTTCATCCTATCTAGACACTTTGTGCAAGTACCAACTACAAGGTTATTGAACTATACAAAGCGCCGCCAACGTCACACGAACTAGGCGGACTCGACCGGGCTGACCGGAGTGGCGCATGGACGCTTACGCGCACATTTGGCAAGCACTCAACGTCTCTACCAAACCTTGCCACCGTGACCGGGTCGCGGGGGAGACAACACTGTACCCTGCGTGGTGAGGGGGCAAGCCTACCTTACCTCCCCCCCAACACGCCCCAACCTACCCCCCCACACACTACACCGGGTTCCTAAAAGTATCCAGTATGACCCATCCCCCCCTCCTCCTTTCGCCCTGCCACACTTAGAAAAGGGACAGTGCTAATAGACAGTCAAACGTGAATAGACGTAAACAGATAGACAGAAATGGGGATAGACGGAACAGATAGACAAACGGGATAGACCCGGGAACAGGTGTAGACCGAAAGGTGATAGACGGAACAGGATAGAAAGAAATGGGATAGACGGAACGATTGCACAGAAACGGGGATAGGACGGAACTAGATAGACAGTAAATGGGATTATGACGGAACAGGGATAGACATTAACGGGATACGCGGAACAGATAGAAGACCAAACAGAGGATAGAAGACGAACAGATAGACAGAACTGGATAGACGGAACAGATAGACAGAAAGCGGATAGACGGAACAGATAGAACAGAAACGGGATGACGGAACAGATAGACAGAATGGGATAGACGAACAGATAGCAAGAAACGTTGATAGACGGAACCGATAGACAGAAAGGGAATAGAACGAACAGATAGAACAGAAAACGGGATAGACGGAACAGATTAGACAGAAACGGGATAGTAACGGAACAGATAACAGAAACGGAACATTAGAGACGCCCTTTGAAAATTAATGTGTATGTACTAACACACAAACAAAAGGGAGATGCCTGAACAAACTCTAAAGAGTACAGCTTCCCTCATAGAAATGTAGAAGTTGGATGTGTCTTAACGAGGAAGTAATATCGGCACATATTTGTGCACCACTTGAAAAAAACTGTGATAATGGAAGATACGGAGACGTGGACCATAGAAATGTAGCTCAGGCCCTGTAAAACAACAACTCTGTAATTTTTCTTTTTTTTTTTTTTTTTTGTTTAAACATTGTGGCTTATCGCGCCTGTAGGCCAGTGGTGACCACATGGCTCCACAGATGATAGTTATCTGCCTATTCACTAAGTGCTCTGATGGTTTGGTCACTCTGCCCGTGGATGTGGCGCCTGGCATGATTTTATAGTGACGCGCCTGTGTGATTAGAACATTAGCGTGATTAGAGGCTCATTGCCGCCCCCCGCCCTTGTGTCCTCCGGGATTCACTCGCAATTCGAAGGTAGAGTTGATGGCAGGGCATGTGGGGGGTGTTCTTGGCCAATCGAACGGTACAGAAAGGTTTTGGTTTTTCCCTTCGGGGAGTCGAACTCGGTCACCGAGAACGCCAGTCGGGAGACCTAAACCACTGCTCCGGCACCCCTCCCCAACTCATCACGATGGTAATAGGATTAGTCTTGTAATATTAAATACAATTAGTTTAAATACATTAGGTCATTGTTTACACTGCAAAGAATGCTAGCAAGCAACTAAAGCACAAAGACAGAGGAAAGTGGTGCACGACCATAACATAAATTATTCCTCTCGGCAAAAAACGACACCTTTAACATGCAGAGCTTTCCCTCCCGTTGTCCTATTCCCCCCCGTTTTCCTGGAAGCAGTAATGTCCGCGTTTACTTTTAGAACACGTACAGGGTTATGTTACGTTAGGTTACGTTTAGGGTAAGTTTGATTGCCTGGTCTCTTAAATGAAGGTAACATAAAGGTCGCATGAGTGGGGAATATCCTCCCCGGTGTTTATAATAGTAGGCGAAGCAGCTAAATTACAGGCAACAACGAAATATAAACACAATCATGATGAGACAAACCAACAATCATCTGGCGCTCTGGAATAACCTGAACACGGAGTGCGACAGGTACGAAAACATTGCGGTGCTGCTCTGCTGTTGTGGTAGTGCGCATTCAGCTTACCACGCCTACCACAACTCCTACCCACACAAAACCCACCACTCCCACCACCCATTGACAATCACTCCCCACCCACCCACCCCACCGGCCCACGCCAACCACAACCCCCCCAAATTTTCGTGTGTCACACATGGTGAACACGATGGTTCGACGCATAAAATAACTGGGTTCGATGTATGGGATAGGAAAGACAGAGTTAAAGATGGAATGGTAGTAGAGTTATACTGTTAGAAAAGGAGAAGTACTTAGTTCTACATTAAAAACAGTGGAAGGTGCTGAGAAGTGAGGTAAAGATATGAGGACTGTGGATAGGGCATGGATAGATACAGTGGTTTTAGGATAGGGGGATAGAGTTCATTAGGAGGATAGTGGTTGTGTGTACAGTTGGGGTATTGTGTGTGTGGTGTGTGGTGCGGGAGGGTGATTTGTATGGTGAAACGCAAAACTAGGATGTGGGATGTAAGTGGGTATAGTTGGGGTTCAGTAGTGAAGGAAAGAGCGTAGAAAGGTAGAAAGATATGGATAGGGCAGAGGGCGGTGGGTGTAAAGTTGGGGTTTGTGTGTGTGTGGGACTGTGGGAGGGTTGTATGGGAAGACTAGATTGGGGTTAGGCTATATGGGGTGAGTAGTGAATGAAAGGTTGTTATACGTGCCTTAAAGATGTGCTTGGGTGGGGTGTGGTGGTAATAGGGTATAAGTAAGTGAAGGAAAGGGTTGTTATCGGTTAAGGTGTTCGGGGGTGGTAGGAGTTGTGGGTGGTAATAAGGGGTGAAATAAGTGGAAGGCCAAGAAATGGGTTGGGGGCAGTGTTGTCTCCGGCAGCCCAGCTTATTGTTGTTATTGTGTGTTGGGAATAAGAAGGGCTGATTGTATAGGGTTTCCCGTGAAGCCTATAGTCGGCGCTACGTCAGCAGCAATCCATTCTGCAAGCCTGTGCAACCCGTTACCCAGAGAGAGAGGAGAGACGGAGAGAGCGAGAGAGAGATGGGTACGAGTGAGAGAGAGAGGAGTGAGGCGTGAGTTAAGAGACGAGAGAGAGAGAGAGGGAGAGATGAGAGAAGAGAGTGAAAGAGATGAGAAGAGAGAGAAGAGAGAAGAGAGAGAGAGAAGTAGAAGAGAGAGGAGATCAGAGACGACAGACAGACAAACCAGGCGGGAGGGAGCAAGCGGGGCCGCGGGGGGAGACGAAGAAAGATTTTCATCCTATCTAGACACTTTGCAAGTACCAACTAAAAGGGTTTATTGACTATACAAAGCGCCGCCACGTCAGCACGAACTAGGCGGACTCGAACCGCTGACCGAATGCGCAGGGCCCGCTACACATTGCAAGCTAAACGTCTCTACCAACCTTGCCACCCTGACGGTCGCGGGGGAGACACTGTACCACGCGTGGGAGGGGGCAAGACCTACCTTACCCCCCCCCCAACACCCCCAACACCCCCACACACACACCGGTTCTAAAATATCCCAAAGAGACCCATCCCCCTCCTCCTTCCCTGCCACACTTGAAGAAAGGGACAGTGCATAGACAGAAACGGATAGAGGGAAAACAGATAGACAAAAATGGGATAGACGGAACAGATAGACAGAACGGGATAGACGGAACAGATAGACGAAACGGGATAGACGGAACAGATAAAACAGAAATGGGATAGACGGAACAGATAGACAGAAACGGGATAGACGGAACAGATAGACAGAAATGGGATAGACGGAACAGATAGACAGAAACGGGATAGACGGAACAGATAGACAGAAAACGGGATAGACGAACAGAAAAGACAGAAACGGGATAGACGGAACAGATAGACAGAAAGGGGATAGACGGAACAGATAGACAGAAACGGGATAGACGGAACAGATAGACAGAAATGGGATAGACGGAACAGATAGCAGAAACGGGATAGACGGAACAGATAGACAGAAAGGGATAGACGGAACAGATAGACAGAAACGGGATAGACGGAACAGATAGCCAGAAACGGGATAGACGGAACAGATAGACAGAAACGGAACATAGAGACGCCCTTGAAAATTAATGTGTATGTACTAACACACAAACAAAAGGGAGATGCCTGAACAACATAAAGAAGTACAGCTTCCCTCATAGAAATGTAGAAGTTTGGAAAGGGCTGAACGAGGAAGTAATATCGGCAATATTGTGCCACCAATTGAAAGAAAGACTGGATAAATGAAGATACGGAGACGGGACCATACGAATGTAGCTCAGGCCCTGTAAAACACAACTATGTAATTTTTTTTTTTTTTTTTTTTTTAAACATTTTGGCTTATAGCGCCTGTAGGCCAGTGGTGACCCAGGGCTCAGATGATAGGATCTGCAGATTTACTTAAGGGCTCTGATGGTTGGTCCTCGCCCGTGGTGGGCGCCAGGCAGGATTTATAGTGACGCCTGTGTGATTAGAATCATTAGAGTGATTAGAGGCTCATGCCGCCCCCCCTGTGTCCTCCGATGCACTCGCAATCGAAGGTAGAGTTGATGGCAGGGCATTGGGGGGTGTTCTTAGGCCACTCGAACGGTACAGAAAGGTTTTGTTTTCTTCGGGGATCGAACTCGGGTCACCGAGAACGCCAGTCGGAGACGCTAACCACTCCCGGCACCGCCTCCCCAATCATCACGATGGTAATAGTGATGTAGTATGGTAATAGTTTAAAAACAATTAGGTAAATACATTAGGTCATTGTTTACATGCCAAAGAATTCTAGCAAGCAACCCAAAGCACAAAGAACAGAGGAAAAATGTGCACGACCATAACATAAAATTTTTCCTCTCGGCAAAAAACGACACTTTTAAAATGCAGAGCTCCCGTTGTCATATTCCCGTTTTCTGGAACAGTATGTCGCGTTTACTTTTGAACACGTCAGGTTAGGTTACGTTAGGTTACGGTTAGGGTAGGGTTTGATTGCCTGGTCTCTTAATGAAAGGTAACATAAAGGTCGCATAGAGTTGGGGGAATATGCCTCCGGTGTTATAATAGTAGGCGAGGCTAATTACAGCACACGAATATAAACACAAATATGATGGACACACAACATCTGGCGCGCTGGAATAAGCCTGAACAGCGGGAGTGCGACAAGGTACCGAAAACATTGCGGTGCTGCTCTGCTTGTGGTAGTGCCGCATTCAGCTTACCACGCCTACCACACTCCTACCACACCCACACTCCCACCACCCACTGACACACTCCCACCCACCCACCCACCGCCCACGCCAACCACACCACCCAAATTTTCGGTGCACAGGTTGAACACGATGGGTTCGACTCATAAATAACGTGGGTTCGATGTATGGGATAGGAAAGACAGAGTAAAGATGAAAAGGTAGTAGAGTTGAGACTGTTCAGAAAGGAGAAGTGACTTAGATACATTAAAAACAGTGGAAGGTGCTGAAGAAGTGAGGTAAAGATAATGAGGACTGTGGATAAGGGCATGGATAGGGATACAGGGGTTATTAGGACTAGGGGGGATAGAGTTATTAGAGGATAGGGGTTGTGTGTACAGTTGGGGTTTGTGTGTGGTGTGTGTGGGAGGTTTTTAGGGGAACGAAACTAGGATGGGGGATGTAGTGGGTAATAGGGGGTCAGTAAGTGGAGGAAAGGTAGAAAGGTAGAAAGATATGGATAGGGGCAGAGGGCGTGGTGTAAAGTTGGGGTTTGTGTGTGTGTGTGGGGCTGTGGGGGGGTTTGTAGGGGAAGACTAGATGGGGTTGGGGGTAATGGGGGGTTGAGAAAAGTAAAGGAAAAAGGGGTTGTTATATGCTTTAAAGAGTGGGGGGGGGGGGTTGTGGTGGAAATAGGGTAAGTAATAAAGGGAAAAGGGGGTTTGTTATAGGTTAAGGTTTCGTGGGTGGATTGTGGTGGTAAAAAGGGGGTAAATAAGTGGGGAAAAAAAAGGGGGGTTGGGGAGTTTTGTATCCGGCACCAACAGCTTTTTTTTTAGTGTGTGGGAAAATGAAGGGCTGATTGTAGGGGTTTTTCCGTAAACCCCCTTAGGGGGGCCCTCGTCGCAGGAAAATACATTATGCAAGCTTCCCCTACCCAGAGAGAGAGGAGAGAGAGAGAGAGAGAGACGAGAGAGAGAGGAGAGAGAGAGTGAGAGTGAAGAGAGAGGAGAGAGAGTGAGGAGTGAGAGAGAGAGAGTGAGAGAGAGAGAGGAGAGAGAGAGAGGAGAGGAGAGGGGGAGAGAGAGAGAGGACAGAGACAGCAGACAGACAGACGACAGACAGACAGACGACAGACAGAGTGAGAGACAGGAAACAGACAGGCAGAGAGAGAGCGACAGACAAAAAGAAAGACAGAAGAGAGAGAGGAGAGAGGAGAGAGGAGAGAGAAAAGGGGAGAGAGAAAGAAAAGAGGAGGAGAAAGGAGGGGAGAGAGAGAGAGGAGAGAGAGAGGAAAGAGGAAGAGGAGAAGAGAAGAGAGAGAGAGGAGAGAGGGGGAAGAGAGAGGAGAGAGAGCTACTATCAAAAAAAAAGAACACTGTTTTAAAAAGAAAAAATTTTAAAATGATTTTAAATTTTTTCCACTTGCTATAAAAAAAGGGTTTCGGAGTAAAAGGGAAGAGATACGATGCTGTTTTTTTTATTTTTGTTGTTGTTGTTTGTGTTTTTGTTGTTTTTTTTGGGTGGGGTGGTGGTGGTGGTGGTGGTGGGGTGGTGGTGGGGTGAAAACCCCATCAAAACTCAACATCAATAACAAACATCACCAAAAACAACTATCACGATATTTTTCCCCCTTCCCGGCAGGATTCATCATCACCTTCCCCTAAAACCTATCTTTCCCTCTTTCCCCCTACTCTTCCTTTTTCCCTCCCCCAAAACAACGATTTTTCCCTCTTTCCCCTTCCCCTCTTTTCCCTTCCCTTTTTCCCCTTTCCCTTTTCCCTCTTTTCCTTTCCCTCCCAACAACAACGATTCTTCCTCATTCCTTTCTCTCATTCCCTTCCCTTTTCCTTTTTTCTTCCCTCCCCAACAACGCGATTCTTCCCCTTTCCTTTCCCTCTTTCCCTTCCCTTTCCTTTCTTCCTCCCCAACAACAACGATTTTTCCCTTTTTCCTTTCCCTCTTTCCCTTCCCTTCTTCCTTCTTTCTTTTTCCTTTTTCCCTTTTCCCTTTTCCCTTTTTCCCTTTTCCCTTTCTTCTTTCTTCCTCTTCCCTCCCCAACGAAAATTCTTCCCTCCTTTCCCTTTCCCCTCTTTCCTCCCTCTTTCCCTTCCCTCTTTTTCCCTTTCCCTCTTTTTTTCCCGCTTCCTTTTTCCCTTTTTTCCTTCCCCCCCCAAAACGACAATGTTTTCTTCCCTTTTTCCCCTTTCCCCTTTTCTTTTTTTCCCCTCTCCACAGCAACGATTTTTCCCTCTTTCCTTTCCTCATTCCTTCCCTCTTTCCCTTCCGTCTTTCCCTTACCTTTTTTCCTTCCTCTTTTCCCTTCCCTTTCCTTCCTTTCCCTCCCCAAACAACGACCCTAACCTCCACCTTCTTGAAGGGACGAAAGGAACGAAAACTCTAAAGGCCCGTCCAGACTGGGGCCCCTGAGGCGGGCGGTGGGGCTGGGGGATTTGAAAATCGGGTTTTTTAACCCCGCGCGCGCCCGTGCGGAGCGAACCCAAAACCCTTCCCGATTCGAGGGACGTTTTGGGATTCCCCAGTGCTGCCCATGATGGTTTATCAAACTACCAGATGAAAAAGTGTATTAGGAAGATGAACATACCATCATCTTCAGAGAATTACTGCGTGCAGAAAAAATAAATTACGTATCTAAGCAAGAAAAGATAATGAACCAAAGCAAATAGTGCATAAAAAAATTTCCTCTCTCCAAAACCTTTTTTTATTCAACTCCTTTTATTCATTTAAAATTTTTCTTCATTTTCTGTTGATTTACTGTCCGGAAGCAAACACTTTTCCCATTCTGACGGTAATTATACGTCTCAAAGCAAAAAAAAATTTAGGGGGTCAAAAATTGAAATGAACATAATCAAACTTGTGACGGAGCGTCGCCTCCCCGCCATGGCGGTGAGGCACAGTCTGGGCGCGGGTCGTATTCAACACACCACCAGCCCCACCGCCGCCCATGACCCCTAGGTGGACAGGCCTTTTAAGGGGGGGCAAAGTAGGAGGGCGGGATGACGGGGAAGGGGGGGAAAGGGGAGGAGATGAAGAGACGAAGGGACGGAGAGAAGGGAAAGGGGGAAGAGACGAAAGAAGGGAAAGGGAATATATAGGGTTTGTTGAGGAGGGGAAAGGAGGGGGAGAGAGAGAGAGGAAGGAGGGGAATGGGAGGGGGGAGAGAGGGAGGGAAAGGGAAAGAGGAAGGAGGGGAAGGGAAAAGGGAGGAAGGGAAGAGAGGGAAAGGGGGGAAGGAAGGGACGAAGGAAAGGGAGAAAAGGGAAAAATGGAAAGTTTAAAATACTGATAGTAAAGGAAAAAAATAATGTGATAGACTGAATGGGGGTTGAGGTGGACGAGTTGAATAGGAGGAGGAGGAGGAGGAGGGGAGGAGGAGGAGGAGGAGGAGGAGGGGGAGGAAGGAGGAGGGGAGGGGGAGGAGGGGGATTACATAGGATTTACTAGGAGTAACAGACACCCGGAGACCTTTTGGTCCATAGCGAGGGATCTGCTGAATACATACACAACTATCAACACTTTAAGAAAACAGTTGGAAAAAAAACCCAGCCCCTAAAGAGGATGGGAACATAGAATTTCCAAGTGCAGAATGAAGGATATAAAAAAATACTAACTACAACTACACTACCACTAAAAAAATCGATAGGGGGGACTAGATACGAATTCGCACATCAAACCATTCTTTACAGTGTGCGTCAAGTCTGTTTTTGAATTAGTTTTTGTTTTGGCTCCGAAACATTTGTGGTAACTTTTCCATCGATCAAGATCAAACATTGAAAAAATTTTTTTAGGGAGACGGTGATGCAAGGGTGCCGTTTAGTTTTAAAAATTTTTTCTTGTGTCATTGAGTTGAAAGCTCGAATATTTTCTCTTGATTAAGACATAAAAACCTTTTTAGGATCTTAAAGGTTTCTATCAAGTCCCCACGGATTCTACGACCTTTTAAAGGAAAAACATATAAGTTTCCCATCCTCTTCATAAGATGAATTTCGCAGAGTGGAATTTTTTTTGGTTGCTCTTTTTTCACTGATTCCAATTTGGCCCTTGATTTTTTTAGGGAAACAGGGCGACCAGAATTGAACGGCATTTTTCCAAGTGCGGCCAAACCAAAGGACGGTATAATTTGTCATTACTTTCGGCGTTTTATTTTAAAAGTTACTTTTAAAAAAGCCCAACATCATATTTGCCTTTTACTGGCACTAGGCAATGCGAAGGGTTTTCAGTCTTTTACTGATGATACACCAAAATCCTTTCCTGCTGTATTTCAGTTAACGATTTTTTTTGCATTTGATAGTTAATTTGAGGTTTCATTGCCTATATGCTTATTTTACTTTATGGGAATGAATTTTAATAGCCATTTATCACCCAATCTGATGTTTGTCGAGATCATTTGTATGATTTTCGCATTTTTCTCTAGTATATGCTTTACCCCCAATTTGGGCATCTCAAATTTTGATTTTTTTAGATACAAGTCCGCAGTCCAGATCGTTGTATAATCAAAAAAAAGAGTGGCCCCAAGCCCGAGCCCTGAGGCCCCCCCACTATGACATCTAACCAATCAATGCCTCACCATTTAAAACCCTTTGTTTACGTTTTGAAACCAACGCCAACCCATGAAAAAAATTGCTTCCTATCCCATGTCCCCTTAGCTTGGTAAAAGTGTTATGGGGAACTGTACAAAAGGCTTTTGAAAATCAAGGAAATTTTACTCCGGGGGGAATTTTAGCGCCCCCGTTTGAAAAAAAATACTTTAAAAAAATCCAGTAGGTTTTTAAGCGGATCTCTTATTTCAAAACCATGCTGGAGTTTAGTATAGGTTATTTTCATCGAGGAAAGACATATTTATCCCGCATTTTTTTTCTAAAAGTTTAAAAAATCCGGACGTTAGAAAATTGGGCGATAATTATTGCGAGGCTTTTACTCCCTTTTTTGAATATCGGGTAACTTAGCAATTTCACATACTAGGAAAAAAAATTGTTTTTACTTTGCGATTTATTTAAAATAATCTTTTAAAGGGAGCGAAAGTTGACATGACTCGCGAAAATAGTCGTGGCGAGATTTCGTCCCCCCCCACGGTTTTTCTGGGTCAAGTTTCACAAAAAACTTTGGGTATTTCGTCTACTGTTTTCTCTCCTATTACCCGTTACCTTTCGGTCCTGCATACATGTTTTTGGGTTTGGTAATGGAGTTTTGTCTTTTTTAATAAATACCGCGTTAAAGTATTCATGAGTACAACCCAACTTTATTAATTCCAAAATATTATTTACTTTTTAGTGGTCCTCTTGTTTTTTACGTTTTTTTTACTCGAACGTATGAAAGAACCTTTTCGGGTTTGATTTGGATTTCCTTTGCAATTTTTTCTTTATACTGCGCTTTTTAGATTTAAATTTGTCCTTTGCAGCGACGTTTGAGTCATTGTATTCTCTGAATCGCAATCTGATTTGATGTTTTTTAAAATTTATACCTCGGCGCCCTTTTTGCCAATGTTTGTTTTGGGTTCATTATTCATCCAAATGGGGCTGTTTTTGTTATTTCAAAAGTTTTCTTACCCTGGGGAAAAGTTTATCCCCCCCGATCGGAGTTTATAGTGAAACTTACACATTTTTCGGGGTTATTTCCATTTAGTAGGTCAATCCTTTAACTTCGCTTAGTACCCCGCTTTTATCTTCGTGAAAAAAAAAACTGCTTATTATAATTTTTGGGGCTAAAACCCATTTTCTGTGATGTCACATTGCAATTTATGCCCCATTGATTAGCCCGTATCATTTTTCAAATGTTCCCATTCGCAGAATCAACAGACAATGTCGGGGAGTGAAAACTAAAACTAGGATACTATTATCCCTGTAGCCCCCGGGCCACCTGATTTTTAAAAATACTTCGTTCAC
>JACEEZ010023671.1:132500-137500 GCA_016584305.1 Chionoecetes opilio | reverse complement strand
TTTAAGGTATATCTTAGAAGAAAAACAAAATGCATCCCTAAATCCTCTCCCATTTTTTTTTTTTTTTTTTTTTACATTTTTTTTAACATTTTGCATTAGTCTTATAAAAAGGTCGGTGCATTAGTCTTATAAAAAGGTCGGTGCATTAGTCTTATAAAAAGGTCGGTGCATTAGTCTTATAAAAAGGTCGGTGCATTAGTCTTATAAAAAGGTCGGTGCATTAGTCTTATAAAAAGGTCGGTGCATTAGTCTTATAAAAAGGTCGGTGCATTAGACTTATAAAAAGGTCGGTGCATTAGTCTTAAAAAAGGTCGGTGCATTAGTCTTATAAAAAGGTCGGTGCATTAGTCTTATAAAAGGTCGATGCATTAGTCTTAAAAAAAGGTCGTGCATTAGTCTTATAAAAAGGTCGGTGCATTAGTCTTATAAAAAGGTCGGTGCATTAGTCTTATAAAAAGGTCGGTGCATTAGTCTTATAAAAAGGTCGGTGCATTAGTCTTATAAAAAAGTCGGTGCATTAGTCTTATAAAAAGGTCGGTGCATTAGTCTTATAAAAAGGCCGATGCATTAGTCTTATAAAAAGGTCGGTGCATTAGTCTTATAAAAAGGTCGGTGCATTAGTCTTATAAAAAGGTCGGTGCATTAGTCTTATAAAAAAGTCGGTGCATTAGTCTTATAAAAAGGTCGGTGCATTAGTCTTATAAAAAGGTCGGTGCATTAGTCTTATAAAAAGGTCGGTGCATTAGTCTTATAAAAAGGTCGGTGCATTAGTCTTATAAAAAGGTCGGTGCATTAGTCTTATAAAAAGGTCGGTGCATTAGTCTTATAAAAAGGTCGGTGCATTAGTCTTATAAAAAGGTCGGTGCATTAGTCTTATAAAAAAGTCGGTGCATTAGTCTTATAAAAAGGTCGGTGTATTAGTCTTATAAAAAGGTCGGTGCATTAGTCTTATAAAAACTAAGACTATAAACTAAACTATTTTATTTTGTATATACATGTAACTACCTTGAGTCATACATAAGTGTCTATTTCACCTGCCGACTGCAAAGTTTTACCGTTCACTACTACAGTTATTCATGCGTAAAGAGTTTAAATATATAAATAAAAAGGTAGATTTATCTCTTATTTAGCACCGTGGGAGTTTTGTTTTCCTTTTAATAACTGGGTTGTCTGATTCACGTGTTCTATAAATTGATGTTCTTTTTTTTTTGTTCTATAAATTTGCCTTTTTTTGAGTTCTATAAATTTACCTTTTTTTGAGTTCTATAAATTTACTTTTTTTAGTTTCTATAAATTAACCTTTTTTTGTTTTAGGATTAACTCACACGTTCAAACATTACGTATGCGTTTGGGTGTGTTGATGAAATAGTGTTTGCTCACCTCAGCACCACTAACATCCCTACCTCAGCACCTCAGCACCTCACCCCCCTCCCCTTATGGCATCCTCACCTCAGCACTCGCCACCACTGGGAAGCCTAACTCAGCAAAACCACCAGGACCCAAAATTGTTTCCAGACTCTCCCAATTTTCTTCTTCCAGGTGAATAAGCGAAAGTTTTCCTAGTGTCGTCGTTCCCACCACACCACACACACACACACACACCACAACACACACACACACCACACAAACAGAGGCCCCCCCCCCCTACACACACTTGACCACCCCTACCTCCCCTCCTCCTCCTCCTCCCCAGCTCCACACACACACACACACACACACACACACAACACACACACCACACACACACACACACACACCACACACATACACACACACACACACACACACACACACACAGATCTTCCACACACACACACACACACACACACTTTACCAACCTCCTCCTCCTCCTCCTCCTCCTCCTCCTCCTCCTCCTCCTCCTCCTCCTCCTTCTCCTCCTCCACCTTCTCCCCATCCTCCTTCTCCTCCCCAGCTCATCGTAAAAACATATCTCCCGCCAAAAACTCTAAACATTTTTCCTGGCCTAATCCACGACGGGTCCAGGTATGCTACACTCAGCTACTTTCTCTATTTTCTTTACTTTCTTTCACTTGGGTACTCCGCCTTATCTCCTACTCCTACTCCTTCCCCCAACATCCTGCTCCTTTTATAGAATCAGGGCCTTTTTTTCAGGGGTTCCGATGGGAGGGAGTACGGGTTTTGAAGGGCCTTAGGGAGCATCGGGTGTTATTTTCGCTGATACTGAGCTTTCTGCCGGCAACTTTTTCTGCCGGCAACTTTTCTACCCTAAACCTAACTGAGATGTTTTTTTATAGTAGGTGAGGAGCATCAGTGGTCCCTCGAGCCTCTGTCAATTCCCTTGTTACATAAATAAGTCCATTCCGAGGCCACCCCAGTCAGTCATAACCTTAAGTATTCCCATATATTATTCCAGGGTTCTCGCTTATGCTGACGGCCGAGGAATACATGGACGGGTAAGTGTATATAGATGTATAGGTATTAAGGTGGTGTAGGTATGTATAGGTATGTATGTATGTACACTGCCTACAGACGATATAGGCATAGATGTAAAAAAAAAAAAAAAAAAAAAAAAAATGTATAATGATATTCGGAATGAAATCTGTTTTTTTTTTTTTTTTTTCAACGTTCGGGTTTGAAGGAGTTTTAATGTATCAGGTAGTGAGATATATAAGTAAGGAGGCTGTAGTGTTGGTGCCTTGGTGGTGGAAGGCGTGTGTGTGGGTTAGAATAGTGGTTATTGATGTTACGGCGTGGCTGGAGAGAGATACGACGGGTGTGTTACAGCTGTGATTGTGTAGAGGTGTGGCAGCGGTTATAGATGAGGTACCCGGCTGGCCCTTGTTTGATTGACGGCGAGGATTGCTGCAAGATTGACGTAGGAGACCAGCATCACCCAGTAACAGGGAAATTAGGGTTATTCCCATATTTTTTATAAGGGCACATAGGGTGACATAGGGGTTTAGAATGAAGTAATCAGAAAACTAACCCCAGAGTCGTGTTCAGCATGCCAAAAAGACATTATGGACTAGTTTTCATGAAATTCGAAAATTCAAAATTTTCTCAAAATCTGTAAGGAGTTATATATATAATCCCTTTGGATTTTTTGGCAAAAACATGATTATATGAATAACTAAAAAAAAAAATGAGGTTTAGGTAGAAATTGTATAGAATGTCAAAGATAGAGCAGGCAAAGACCTTTCCATAGAGCTAGAGCTTTAGTAAAACAAAGTTATGAACAAAGTAACTGAGATAATGACACATTTGTGTTATTTTACAAAACACAATTTTCTCAGAAAATATGAGTTCATTGGAAACCGATTGCAGCATTGGTTAAAACCCGTTATTAAAACTCAATCTAATTGATATCGTTGATAGATGGATTTTTTTTTTTTTTTGCTATTAAACAAAATTGGATTTTCAGCTTTCTCTCTTGCTGTCTTTGTAACTATAATAGCATATTAGTGCTTCCTTCCTCTCTTTAGAACGACTCGCTCTATTTAGTGTGATAATACCCAAGAGCAAAGCGGCGGAAAATCACCTCTTTAGAAATATTCCGATGGTGCAGCAAAACAAATTGTGAGGCTGAGTGGGGTATGAGGGATTACTTTGATCATTGTGTTCTTTGCAAGGTGAATAATTATAATTGGTGGGGGGATTGGATTGGTGGAATTGATTTTGATTGTGGACTGGTTGGTAGGGATTGGTACCTTGATCTGGTTCTTTTTTCTTTCTTCTTTAGGTAAATAACTGAGGGAAGGGGAGGGGGATGTTGCGGAAAATAATGCTGGTTCCGCAGAAAAATTGCTATTAGGGGTTCCGCAAATAAGGGGTTCCGCAGAAAAATAACTACCCGCCTTCACAATAATAATGATCCGCCTTCACACTAAACACGTCTTCGCTATATTTAATGAACACGAAACTCTATTATGTACTCACCTCTCTCTCTATGCTCCTCGCTTCCCTCCACAGGTAGACAGGTAAACAGGTAAACCAATGACACTATTCCCTCACCTGAAAAACAAACAAAAATCATATACGTAATACAGTACTTCCTTGAAAAAATAATACAGATAGCCATTTCCTGAAACAATAACACAGAATATGATAGAGTAATTCCTTCATAATCAATTAAAGGAAGTGATAGAACAAGAAAGATAAGGATGGCAATTAGTTAATCAATTGTTACTTGTCAAAGAATCCAAGAGGGTAATTGACATAGCAGGAAATGTAAGACGACAGGAGGGAGATAATAGTGTGCAATTAATTATAGTTGAAAAGGAACGTAAGGAGAAGATATATGTGATGGCGGAGGGACACACACACACTGTGGAATTGTGGAAGAAAGGAAAAAGTGGAATGGGAAGGAGGGAAGGAGGGAGGGGTAAGAGGGATGATGATGGCGAAGGGAAGTGATAAGGAAAGAGGAGAATAGCAAAGAGGAAATGAGGGAAGCAAGAAGATGAATGGAGAGACGTGACATGCGGTTATAACTAACATAACATTGCGTCCTAACTAATATACTAACTAACTAATCCTAACTAACTAACTAAAACGTAACACTGCAAACATTGAAGTTGATAGTCAAACCTATAGTTATCTTGACGAGGTTTGGTTCACGGCAGCTGTAACATCCTCTCCTCTTTATGTTGTCTCATCCTCCCTCTTACTCTTGCTTTATTAATTCTCTCTCTCCGTCTGTCTGCCTGTCTGCCTGTCTGCCTCTCTCTCTCTCTCTCTGTCTGGCTGGCTGGCTGGCTGTCTGTCTCTCTCTCTCTCTCTCTCTCTCTCTCTCTCTCTCTCTCTCTCTCTCTCTCTCTCTCTCTCTCTCTCTCTCTCTTTCTATCTCTCTCTGTGTCTGTCTATCTCTCTATCTCTCTTCACGTTTAGGTTAGGTAAGGTTAAGATTCTCTCTCTCTCTCTCTCTCTCTCTCTCTCTCTCTCTCCTCTCTCTCTCTCTCTCTCTCTCTCTCTCTCTCTCTCTCTCTTTTATCTTATCATTCTTATGAGGTCTCAATGGG
>JACEEZ010023671.1:120000-127500 GCA_016584305.1 Chionoecetes opilio | reverse complement strand
CAGGGTGTGGCACGAAGGCCTTCTCGAAAAACTCCGAGCAAAAGGCATCCAGGGTGACCTCCTGCTGCTCCTGGGGAACTACCTGCAGGGAAGAACCCTCCAGGTCGTCGTCAACGGGCAGGCCTCTGAGTCCCTGCCAGTGGAAGCATCAGTCCCACAGGGCTCTGTGCTGGGGCCAGTCCTGTGGAACATCTACATGGACGATCTTCTCCAGCAGCTGCCAGCAGTCTCGGCTTACGCTGATGACTGTACTCTCTCCTACTCCTACCCACGACATGACTGTGGGCGTTCTGCTGATGAGATCAATCAGCAGCTGAGTGTTAAACAGGAGTGGGGTACACGTTGGCAGGTGACCTTTGCTCCGGAGAAGACACAGGCAATGGTGGTTTCTCGGTCCCCCGCTGCCGGGCCAGCAGTGGAAGGGAGGCTGCGGTTAGGTGGCGTTCCTCTCCCTCTCCAGAAAGCCGTCAAGGTTCTGGGAGTAGAGGTGGACCGAGAGCTAAGGTTTGACGGCCACATCAAACACATTGCTAAAAAGGCCTCTCACAGGGTCTCTGCCCTGCGAAGGGTAGCCAGCTTCCTCGACAGGGGAGGGAAGCTCTTGCTCTACAAGGCCCAGATACGGCCTTACTTAGAATACGCCGCCCTCTCCTGGATGTCGTGTGCAGCCTCACACACTAGGAGGCTGGACAGCATCCAGCGTCGAGCCCTGCGACTGGTGGATGCTGCAGACCCCCCAGACCCACCAGCCCAGTTCGAGCCGGTAAGTCCTCTCGACTCACTGGAACACCACAGGGACGTCGCGGCGCTTGTGGTATTCCACAAGGCACAGGTGCAGGGAGTGCCACACCTGGCTGGGTTACGACAGCCTCCGAGAATAGCCACACGAAGCACGATAACGGTGCTTACCAGTGGTGATGCAGTGGAGGTGCCGCGTTCCCGTGCCAGCCAGCACCAACGCACCTTTGTGGGCCGCGTCTCCAGGATGTGGAACATTTTCACGGCCGCTGTCCCTCACATTCAGGACATGAACACACAAAGTGTAAAGTTGGTGGCCAATCGGTGGAGACTGTTAAAGCCCACCCCGCTGAGGCTAGTGATACTGTGACACTTAGTGACAGCAACAGTGCCTCAACAAACACTTTAGTGATGCATACATGTATATAATGTTAGTTTTTTAGGTCTTTGTATTTATGTGTATATAGCTATATTTACTTGCCCTTAATATAGGTAGCACACGACAGTGCACCTTTGGGCTTCATGTATATGTATGTTTAAATTTAAAAAAATAAAAAAAAGAGTCACTGGCGAGGCAGAAGGAGTAGCTATAAGAGGCGCGGCTCTCAAGGGTCGCGCCGCCCTTTGAAGTCTTGTAAAGGTCTTCAGTTCACCTTTTATGGAGATTGGACGAAAAATGAGCTCGTCACCCGCTTACATGACTGTTAGGCCATAGGAAGAGGAGGAGGAAGAAGGAAGAGGAGGAGGAGGAGGAAAAAGAAGTATAGGAAGAGGAAGAGGAAGGAAGAGGAAGAGGAGGTATATTCAAAGGCTAACACGACTGTCTGGCCATAGGAAGAGGAAGAGGAAGGAAGAGAAAGAGGAAGGAGGAGGTATAGGAAGAAGGTAGGCAGAGGAAGGAAGATGATAGGAAGAGGAAGAGGAAGGAAGAGAAAGAGGAAGGAGGAGGTATAGGAAGAAGGTAGGCAGAGGAAGGAAGAGGATAGGAAGAGGAAGAGGAGGTATATTCAGAGGCTTACACGACTGTCAGGCTATAGAAAGAGGAAGGAGGAGGAGGAGGAAGACATATAGGGATAGGAAGATGATAGGAAGATAGAAGAGGAGAGGAGGTATATTCAGAGGCTTACATGACTGTCAGGCTATAGAAAGAGGAAGGGGGAGGAGGAAGGAAGGGTAGAGGAAGGGGAAAGGGAAGGATAGAAGGAAGAGGAACGAAAGGAAGGAGGATAATATAGGCAAGGGATGTCAGGAAGGAAAAGAGGAAGGAAAGGATAGGAAGGATATAGGAAGGAGGATAAGATAAGATCATCTATAGAGGAACTTGAAGTAAATCAAGGCTTACCATGACTATACAAAGAGGACGGTAGGAGGATAGAAGGGATCGAACGGACGAAGACAGGAGCTGAACATGCGAACTGAAACTGCATGGAGGACTAGGAAGGAGGAAGTATAGGAAGAAGGTAGGAAGAGAATAGGAGAAGATAGGAAGGGGATAGGAAGAGGAAGAGGAGGACAGAGTAGACAGAAATATTTAGATTGAAATGATAACTATGATAAAAAACAGAGTACAGAAATTAGCTATATGAATTAATGTGTGTGTGTGTGTGTGTGTGTGTGTGTGTGTGTGGTGTGTGTCTGTGTGTGCGTGTGTGTGTGTGTGTGGTGGAGAGCAGGAACGATGGTACAGTAATCACAAGACACACCTCTATGTCCTACTGATTTAAGACTCAATTTCAAGCATCGTCGAGTAACCAAGAAATAAAATATATAAATAAATTGTCTACCTACTTTTGGCTCATCTTGTAAATACGCCTGTCAAGTAGGAGATAAAATAAAAAAGAAATAGTCAGTTCGTACACTGTTACCATTACTACACAGATAAAGAAATAGTCCGTTCGTACACTGTTACCATTACTACACAGATAAAGAAATAGTCAGCTCGTACACTGTTACCATTACTACACAGATAAAGAAATAGTCAGTTCGTACACTGTTACCATTACTACACAGATAAAGAAATAGTCAGTTCGTACACTGTTACCATTACTACATAGATAAAGAAATAGTCAGTTCGTACACTGTTACCATTACTACACAGATAAAGAAATAGTCAGTTCGTACACTGATACCATTACTACACAGATAAAGAAATAGTCAGTTCGTACACTGTTACCATTGCTACATAGATAAAGAAATAGTCAGTTCGTACACTGCTACCATTGCTACATAGATAAAGAAATAGTCAGTTCGTACACTGTTACCATTGCTACATAGATAAAGAAATAGTCAGTTCGTAAACTGTTACCATTACTACATAAAGAAATAGTCAGTTCGTACACTGTTACCATTACTACACAGATAAAGAAATAGTCAGTTCGTACACTGTTACCATTGCTACATAGATAAAGAAATATTCAGTTCGTACACTGTTACCATTACTACACAGATAAAGAAATAGTCAGTTCGTACACTGTTACGATAAAATAAAAAGATAAAGAAATAGTCAGTTCGTACACTGTTACCATTACTACAAAGATAAAGAAATAGTCAGTTCGTACACTGTTACCATTACTACACAGATAAAGAAATAGTCGGTTCGTACACTGTTACCATTACTACATAGATAAATAAATAGTCAGTTCATACACTGTTACCATTACTACACAGATAAAGAAATAGTCAGTTCGTACACTGTTACCATTACTAAACAGATAAAGAAATAGTCGGTTCGTACACTGTTACCATTATTACACAGATAAAGAAATAGTCGGTTCGTACACTGTTACCATTACTACACAGATAAAGAAATAGTCAGTTCGTACACTGTTACCATTACTACACAGATAAAGAAATAGTCAGTTCGTACACTGTTACCATTACTACACAGATAAAGAAATAGTCGGTTCGTACAGTTACCATTACTACATAGATAAAGAAATATTCAGTTCGTACACTGTTACCATTACTACATAGATAAAGAAATAGTTAGTTCGTACACTGTTACCATTGCTACACAGATAAAGAAATAGTCAGTTCGTACACTGCTACCATTGCTACATAGATAAAGAAATAGTCAGTTCGTACACTGTTACCATTGCTACATAGATAAAGAAATAGTCCGTTCGTAAACTGTAACCATTACTACATAAAGAAATAGTCAGTTCGTACACTGTTACCATTACTACACAGATAAAGAAATAGTCAGTTCGTACACTGTTACCATTGCTACACAGATAAAGAAATAGTCAGTTCGTACACTGTTACCATTGCTACATAGATAAAGAAATAGTCAGTTCGTACACTGTTACCATTGCTAAATAGATAAAGAAATAGTCAGTTCGTAAACTGTTACCATTACTACATAAAGAAATAGTCAGTTCGTACAATGTTACCATTACTGCACAGATAAAGAAATAGTCAGTTCGTACACTGTTACCATGACTACACAGATAAAGAAATAGTCAGTTCGTACACTGTTATCATTACTACACAGATAAAGAAATAGTCAGTTCGTACACTTTTACCATTACTACATAAAGAAATAGTCAGTTCGTACACTGTTACCATTACTACACAACTTGATGTAAGCACGTATCTAAATGCAAATGTATGAACCAACGTAAAAGTGAAAGAGGAAAAGAGAAATCCCTAAACCAATTTTCAAAAGTTACGTTGCGTATAACTTTGAATAATGTTTGCAGGAAGTGTCAAGGGAGAGAGAGAGAGAGAGAGAGAGAGAGAGAGAGAGAGAGAGAGAGAGAGAGAGAGAGAGAGAGAGAGAGAGAGGGGAGAGAGAGAGAGAGAGGAGAGAGAGAGAGAGAGAGAGAGAGGGGAGAGAGAGAGAGAGAGAGAGAGAGGAGAGAGAGAGAGAGAGAGAGAGAGAGAGAGAGAGAGAGAGAGAGAGAGAGAGAGAGAGAGAGAGAGAGAGAGAGATTTTTTTTGATTGATTGATTGATTGTTTTATTGGCCTTAAATATATAGTACAAGAAACATAATACATTAGAATTTTTACAGGCCGGGTTCATTGAGCGTGATGAGCTCCTATATGAACCCAAATGCAAATTATGGTAGCAAAACAGGCCGCCTAGAGGTAGAGAGAGAACTAATGGTAGCAAAACAGGCCGCCTAGAGGTAGAGAGAGAACTAATGGTAGCAAAACAGGCCGCCTAGAGGTAGAGAGAGAACTAATGGTAGCAAAACAGGCCGCCTAGAGGTAGAGAGAGAACTAATGGTAGCAAAACAGGCCGCCTAGAGGTAGAGAGAGAACTAATGGTAGCAAAACAGGCCGCCTAAGAAAAAACAAAAACAAAAACAAAACACTGAGCTATACTATGGATACTGAATCCGTATTATATAAATGAAAAATAGAAAAATAAAGTAACAAATAAAATAGAAAACTTCCAGATACGCAAACATAACATATGCACATACACGTATGCACACACATTGGCTACAAAATACATACACATACATACGTAAATATCTCTAACACTAATAACACTTGCACGCATACACATTACACGAAAAAAGAGAGAGAGAGAGAGAGAGAGAGAGAGAAGAGAGAGAGAGAGAGAGAGAGAGAGAGAGAGAGAGAGAGAGAGAGAGATTGAAATAAAGAGATTCAAATAAAAAATAAAAATAGATGGATAATTAGATAGATAAAATATATATAAGTAGATAGATCAATAAATAAAATAATATTAGATTGATAAATAGATATATTAAATAAAAATGTAAATAGATATATAGATAAATAGATAGAGAGATAAGTAAATAAACATATACAGATAATAAGAAAGGCAATATACAAGTTAAATAAATAAGAGATATAGTAAATAAACAAACAGAGTAGAGAGAAAGACGAATAACGAGGATATGAAATAAGTAAGAGAGAGAGAGAGAGAGAGAGAGGAGAGAGAGAGAGAGAGAGAGAGAGAGAGAGAGAGAGAGAGAGAGAGAGAGAGAGAGAGAGAGACAGAGAGGGCAATAGATAAATAAATAGATGATAAATAGATCAAAATGTACAGTCTATAGTTAGTAATACATATATATCCACAAGCTATAACAAAAAGTATAATAGTTTCATCATCAAAAATAATTATGTATTTATAGGCATTAAAACATTTCGATGATTAGTAGCCCTGCTGTTAGTCCTCGTGCAAGTATTAATAGCACTCTATTGTCATTATGTGTTAGGCGTGATGAGGCTTGACATGGGAATTACCTAGGTCTGTCTGTCTGTATGTATGTCTGTCTAGGGAACGGCCTCTGTATGTCTGTCTATCTAGGAAACGGCCTCTGTATATCTGTCTGTATGTCTGTCTGTCTAGGGAACGGCCTCTGTATGTCTGTCTGTCTAGGGAACGGCCTCTGTATGTCTGTCTGTATGTCTGTCTGTCTAGGGAACGGCCTCTGTATGTCTGTCTGTATGCTGTCTGTCTAGGGAAGCCTCTGTATGTCTGTCTGTCTAGGGAACGGCCTCTGTATGTCTGTCTTATGTTGTCTGTCTAGGGAACGGCCTCTGTATGTCTGTCTTGTCTAGGGAACGGCCTCGTATGTCTGTCTGTTGTCTGTCTGTCTAGGGAACGGCTCTGTATGTCTGTCTGTCTAGGGAACGGCCTCTGTATGTCTGTCTGTCTAGGGAACGGCCTCTGTATGTCTGTCTGTATGTCTGTCTGTCTAGGGAACGGCCTCTGTATGTCTGTCTGTATGTCTGTCTGTCTAGGGAACGGCCTCTGTATGTCTGTCTGTATGTCTGTCTGTCTAGGGAACGGCCTCTGTATGTCTGTTTGTCTGGGAACGGCCTCTGTATGTCTGTCTGTCTAGGGAACGGCCTCTTTTGTTATGTCTGCTGTCTGTATGTCTGTTCTGTTGTCTGTTAGGGAACGGCCTCTGTATGTCTGTCTGTATGTCTGTCTGTCTAGGGAACGGCCTCTGTATGTCTGTCTGTATGTATGTCTGTCTAGGGAACGGCCTCTGTATGTCTGTCTGTCTAGGGAACGGCCTCTGTATGTCTGTCTGTCTAGGGAACGGCCTCTGTATGTCTGTCTGTATGTCTGTCTGTCTAGGGAACGGCCTCTGTATGTCTGTCTGTATGTCTGTCTGTCTAGGGAACGGCCTCTGTATGTCTGTCTGTATGTCTGTCTGTCTAGGGAACGGCCTCTGTATGTCTGTCTGTTAGGGAACGGCCTAAACTGTATTCTGTATGATTTGTCTGTTAGGGAACGCCTCTGTATGGTCTGTCTGTAGTCTGTTGTCTAGGAACGGCCTTGTATGTCTGTCTGTATGATGTCTGTCTAGGGAACGGCCTCTGTATGTCTGTCTGTATGTCTGTCTGTCTAGGGAACGGCCTCTGTCTGTCTGTAGAATTAAGTTGCGTTTCATATAAGGATTAAAAAATATATATATATAGGAAAGTAAGACAAAGGAAAAAAATAAGATGAAAAGGTAAAGAAAAGGGTGAAAGAAAGATAAGTAAAATAAGACAAAAGAAAGTAAGACAAGGAAATATATGACTAAAAAAAGGTAAAAAAAAAAAAACCTAAGGGACAAATAAATACTAAAAAAAATCAAAAATAATAAATAAAAAATATTAAATAAGAAAATAAATATAAAAAAGATGTAACAAATAAGATACAGAAAAAAACAGAACAATGTGGAAAAATAAAACGAAAATATCCTTATTCCTTCTTTACCTTTGAAATTTTCTTTGATATAGTACTGAGACATTAAATAAATAAATAAAAGATAATTAAGAGAAAG
>JACEEZ010023671.1:27500-115000 GCA_016584305.1 Chionoecetes opilio | reverse complement strand
GATGCATGCGACACCCTCTCATCCAGCAGGAGGAGGAGGAGGGGGAGGAGGAGGAGGAGAATACAAAGGAATACAAAGGAATACAAAGGAAACACAAACAGCAACAAACCGATAGGTCCTTACAAGACTGTTTGCTTTAACTACACTACACTAACTAGATAATAAGAGAGAAAGGATAGGAAGTAGAAGGCTCCTCCCCACCCACCCATCCCTCCAGCCGAAACTGGCCGGAAATGAAGTGATACCATGCAATATAGAAAAACTGCATGGAATTTGTGAGGAAAGTTGAAAGCTGTAATCTATGGCTAACTACTACTAGTTTGTGGGGGTAGGTTTAGTGCTTGATAGATAGGTCATGTTATGTGTGTTTTGTAATGGTGTGAACACAGTGTGGAGGTTCAAGGGGTGGTGCGGCAGCCTTGCCTGGCGCTTTCTTGGGAGGCAGCAGTCAATCAGGCCCCAGCTCCGTTCAATCCACTGCGGATTGTGTACTTTCCATGTAGGACGCCGTACACTTCACTGCCTCCTGCAGCAGTGACCCCTGGTACCTTAAATCCCGATGGTGGTCACTAACTGTCAGGACCCTAACTGAACCACAGCCCGTCACAGGTCGAGAGTAGTAGTGGTAACCGTTAACTCGGGGCTATCTGTGTGTGTTATGAGGTCTAATGTAGTGTTGGTGTAGGCTCAGTGTGGAAGTTCAGGGGTGGTGCGGCAGCCTTGCCTGGCGCTTTCTTGGGAGGCAGCAGTCAATCAGGCCCCAGCTCCGTTTCAATCCACTGCGGTAGTGCACTTCCAAGTAGGACGCCGTGCACTTCAATGCCCCCTGCAGCAGTGACCCCTGGTATATAAATCCCGATGGTGGTCACTAACTGACAGGGCCCTTACTGAACCACAGCCCGTCACAGGTCAAAAGTTGTAGTAGTGACCGTTTACTCGGGGCTGTCTGAGACGTGTGGGAGGGGTTGTGTAGACGCGACTCGCAATAATTTACGCAATGAGAGTAAGTTTCAGAGGCCCGCGAGATAAATTTATTATTCCGAGATAAACAGTGACAACCGGGGATTTGATATGAAATATTTATCGGGGCGATTTTTAAATGATTCTATTGTATTTGAGTTTACTACGTCAGACGGCAGCCCATTCCATACGTTTACAACACGGTTTGTGAAGAAGTACTTTGCTTCGTTCGTTACAAACCGTTTCCTGCTTATTTTAAATCCGTTGTTTCTAGTTGAGCTTGACCGGTCTAGCGTGAAAAGATTTTCTGGGACTACGTTCGTAAATCCATTGAAGATTTTAAAGACTTCGATGAGGTCACCTCTTATCCTTCGTTTTGTTAGTGGGAATAAGTTAAGTTCTTTGAGCCGATTTTCGTACGATTTATTTCGCAATCTAGGTATCATTTTGGTTACTCTGCGCTGTATTTTTTCTAGTTTATCTATGTCCTTTTTATAATAAGGTGACCAGAACTGCACACAGTATTCTAGATGGGGGCGAACAAGCGAGTTAAAAAGAGTGAGTATAACTTTTTCAGATTTGAAACTGAAAGTTCGTCCAATAAAGCCAACCAATTTATTGAAGGAGGAGGAGGAGGAGGAGGAGGAGGAGGAGGAGGAGGAGGAGGAGGAGGAGGAGGAGGAGGAGGAGGAGGAGGAGGAGGAGGAGGAGGAGGAGGAGGAGGAAGAGGAGGAGGAGGAGGAGGAGGAGGAGCACAGTATTACATAGAACAGATACCAGGAAACCCGTTGCTTTAAAAAAAATAATATATATATATATAATAAAAAGAGTCTAAATTGAGGGTATAACTGAGATTACCTGCTGAATTACGTACTGTTTGTTATCATTACACTACTTGAAAGAGAGCTGGATAGCATAGAACAAGGCTCCTCCACGTCCAGAAAGAAAGAACAGAGTATCTTATGCCATAATAAATATGAATTTACTGGGAGAAAAATTATCTAACTACGGAACCATACTAAAAATATAAACAAAAACTGAGGCGAATGTGGTTGTTTGCTTCACATTATTCCCACAAATTAAACAGCCCACACACACACACACACACCACAACAACACACAACACACACACACACACACACCACACACACACAACCCCACACACACAACAACACACACACACACACCACACACACAACACACACACACACACACAACCCCCACACAACCACACCACACACACACACCACACAACACACACACACACACACACACACACACACACACACACATACACACACCAGAGGTGGGCACTTCCGCAAACACTTCCGCAAACCGCAATTTCTGCAAATTGCGGAAGTCCGAATTCGTTTCCGGATGTGCGGAAGTGTAAATGTTTGTGGATTTGCTTTTGCGAAACTATTTCCGCAAACACAAATATGTCCGCAAATTTCGTATGTTTCCTTATAAAATAATTTTACTCCGTAACTATTAGGCCAAGAGTAAAAAAGCATATAAGCAAAGTTGTTGAAGGTTGATGTGTTCTATCCAATGCCATTATCAGAAGTCAATTATCTCTTGTAGATATTGAGATATTTATTAGTATGTCAAAAATACACCAATACAATTTTCTCACTTATTTAAACTCCATATTCATGTTACTATGGCTCATCAGAAAGGCCTGCTCAAGCTTTATCTTTACTCTGTCATAGAAATTTCCTGTAAACCTCATAGTTTTCGAGTTATTTAAGAAAATAAGATTTTTTACTGGAAATCAAATGTGTTCTATCCAATGCCATTATCAGAAGTCATAGACCACTGTATACCTGGACTGTTCACGCAACAATGTTTTGAATTGCGGGGCTGCATAGGGGCCCGCGGGGCGCCCAACAAAGAGATATAGTGGTCTATGGACTATCATATAGACTGGTTTATCAGTATATATGGTATACTGTAATCTTCGTAAATGTTTGTTCTATAATAGTATCAAATAAAAAACAGTAAAACACGCTAAAGAAATGCCATTACGAGACTATGAAGAAATATGCATGAACTTAATATTCACTTCAACTCTTCGCCATTTAAAACTTTGCGAGTCAACTTTTATCATGAAGGGTATCAATAGAAGCCCAATTTTATTAGCTTTCCATTGATGTATTTTGTTATCTGATAAATTAATTAAAACCATGCATAAATTAGCGTTAAATAAAATAATAAAATCATCAATCGGGTAATTTTCCCGATTGATGATGTTATTTATTCACTTATATATTTCGTTTTCTGATAAATGAATTAGTACTATGTATAAATTAGAGTTGCCTAAATAAATAACCTCATCAATCGGGAAAATTACCCGATTGATGATTTTATTTATTTAGTTAACGCTAAATTATGCATGGTCCTAATTCATTTATCAGATAACGAAATATAGCAATGGAAAGCTAATAAAATTGCGCTTCTATGATACCTTCATGATAAAAGTTGACTGCAAAGTTTTAAATGGCGAAGAGTTGAAGTGGATATTAAGGTTCAAGCATATTTTCTTCATAGTCTCGTAATGGCATTTCTTTAGCGTGTTTACTGTTTTTTATTTGATAATATTATAGAACAAACATTTACGAAGATTACAGTATATCATATATACTGATAAACCAGTCCTATATGATCCGTATATATCATATATATATATATATATTATATATATAATATCTTATATTATATACTATAATATATATATATTATATATATATAATATATATAATATATATAAATATATATATATATATATATAATATATAATATATAATAATATAATATAATATATTATAATCCGAGCGGCCTACGACTAAGGGCCCTTGCGCGACAGGCGATATTCCGTGCGCAGTCCACGGTATATAGGGTCTATGCAGAAAGTCAATTATCTTGCAGATTTTGACGGAAGTGAGATTTGTTTGCGGTGGCCACATCCAATACACACACACAACACCACACACACACACACACACACACACACACAACACACACACACACACACACACACACACACACACACACAACCATATATTACCATCAACACAGACAAACAAACAAACTAGCACTCTCTCTTAGACTTGTCATTTAATCACACACACACACACACACACACACCCACACTGCCGAAAGTAACAAGGCATAACTACTAAGTACTACAGGAGAGTATAGGAGGAGGAGGAGGGGGAGTGAAGGTAAGGAGGCGAAGTCCCCGTTAACACACACTCCGTCGCGTCATCTCCTTGTTGTCGTTTCCAATTTTTAATCAGACGCTGGAATTTTCTCTCTTCACCACCTGGGAGACGCAAACACGGCGCCAACTTTGCCCTTTACCTTTCCTTCCATTCGCTCTCCAAATTTACCTAAAAAGTTTCCTCGTCTCACCAACGACCCACTCGATTGCCTATATAGAGTCCCTAGATAGAGTCCCCTGTACCTTCTATATACCTTCCAAGACTTGATGATGAAGGGATGAACTAGGGGGTGTGCTAGGAGGCTATACATGTGTTGATAAAGATACGATTCCTTCCTCATACTTTCATCAAAGGTAAATATTAACCCCTTCACGCCCAGATCTTTCCTTTGCTATAAAAAATCGTCTGTTGTTAGCCATAAAATTACGAAAAATAACTTAATGTACCAAATTATTTAGTCGACAAGGATACTAAACAAGTCATATCTATATTAAATATTGCTTATAATCACTAGAAATCGTCTAATGGCACCCAAATTACAATGGAAATTATGTTCTGGGCCTCAAGGGGTTAATGGACCCTCTACTGTTGGCATTATACTTATGATTAAAGGGAGGCTTCGATACGGTCTGATTTCACCTTTATATAATATTTTCACTCGACTATAAATTTCATAGAGACAGGACACAGCATTATATAGCATGTGCAATACCTTCTTTTTATATCTTTGCTTACGTAAAATGTAATACCCAGTGCCATCACACCCACACCCACACCCACACCCGCCCCGTCCCAATACACCTTTCAAGCATATGTCGCCCCCCCTCCCTCCATAACCCCCCCCAGCATATCACACCCACTAACGCCCCCCCCCCCTTACTATACCTCTCAAGCATTATGTCGCCCCCTCGCCCCCCCCCTGCCCCCCCAAGCATAGGTCTCCTCACCTCCCTCTGCAAACAAGTAGAGTTAAACAAGACTTAATAATTAAATTCTAATTATGTCTATCTGTCTACATCATCTCTCTCTCTCTCTCTCTCTCTCTCTCTCTCTCTCTCTCTCTCTCTCTCTCTCTCTCTCTCTCTCTCTCTCTCTTGAGCCCGTTAGGGTGCAAGTTGGTAGAGACGTGAGCTCGCAATGTGCAGCGTCCCTTGCATTTCGGTCAGCGGTTCGAGTCGCCATTCGTGCTGACGTGGCGGGCTTTGTATAGTCAATAACCTTGTAGTTGGTACTTGCAAAGTGCTAATACGATAAAATAAATAATCTTATTCCTACCTATCTTCCTTCTCTCCTCTACTCACTCTCTCTCTCCTTCTCTCTACTCTCTTCTCTCTTTCCTCTCTCTCTCTCTTCTCTTCGAAATTCACTGTATCCAATTATTTCATTCCAGCCGATTAATAAAACGATTTTGTTATATTCCTCATTCTACAAATAAAGAGCAATATTTCTGGAACTCAATCACTACTTACACTAACCTAATATAACTTGCATTCAACCTAACCTAGCTTTCCTTCACTCCTTCCCTCTAAACAGAAGAAAATCGAGCATCAGGAGCATTCACATAGTAATGAATACTTATACAAAACAACCTACCAGTACCTCAAGAACGATATAGTCAGGTTCACCGTGTCATGCCGTGGGAATTGCGTGCCAAAAGCGATTTTATTGTTTAAATGCCATCTATAGGGTGTTAATAAACAGAAAAACTTGGGTGGCAATTTACTTTGGGAATTTGGTTTTTGTGGGGGCTTAAGCGGGGGTACTGTCATTTCGCAGTTTATCGCCCGAAATGAAAGCGCTAATATTGCTATAACTATTTTTATCTCTTAAAATATTAATCGGAAAATTATGAAAAAAATCAGGTGTCTTCCTCGTATCATTATTCATTTATGTACCAAATATTTAGTTGATATCTGGAATAATTATTGATGTATTAACAAATATGTTATTTGTACATGCAGAGTCTGTGAACCACGATATCCGCCGTCTCTGAACTAGGTTAAGATTTTGTCATTTCAGCACCTTTGATTGTCTCCTACTATAAAACAATTCTAACTAAATATATGTACAATAAATGAATGCTAGGCCTAATCGATGATAGTAACGTAGCACTATTTTATGAAGTATGTTCTTCCCAGATAAGTATCCAATGCAGAAATAAGTCATCCGTGACTAGAAGATTTTAACAACCTCAGCACCAGTTAGTGTCAGGAATTGTTTTTCTTTTGCTACATTATTTAGGCATATACTATGATATTTACACGATATGCTTGTGTATGCTTATATATATATAAGAAAAAAACGACAAATGTATGATAAAACATGTAATATTCATGACATGACTTCATAGCACTGATACAAATAAAGGAAATAAAAATATACTTTTCTGTAATCATCACACATTCATAGCCCCCTTTTACCACCAGTAATTACTCCACTCAACATCTAGATGAATACTAACAATAGACTAAATGAATGTAAAATCTTAAATGAATCTTATGGGGTCATTTGCTGATCTTAATACATTGGCTAACTGATTGGCTACATGTCATCTTCGTCACAAATACTGTAGTCTTTCACGTTTCCACAGTCGGTGCATTTGCATAATGCTGTGCATGGCAAGGCGATTTTTATGGCATGAACAGTTCACTTTCTCTTTGCACGCACCTTTGCATCCACACCTAACTAGTTCTCGTACTGCACGTGGTGCTGGCTTTTCGAGACATTGTACTGGTATAAGGTTTTTGTCGTCATTTAGTTTCCATCCATTGCCCTCTGGGAGCAGGTTCTTTGGCCTTGGTTCTTGGTAGGTTTTGTCTCTTTTGGACATCAGGTTGGCACGTTGTATGTGAGGTTTCAGATTGCTTCGCGTCGGTGGAAGCTTTTCACCCTCCAAATCCTTGACCTTGAACAGCTCCCATCGAAGATCTGGCAATGTGACACACAAACTTTTGCTGGAGTATACACTGCAGACGAACGTCTCGGCATTGACAACATCAGCTTCAAGAAGACTGTCTGAACATCCAAAGATCTGGAAAGTCTTGATAATCTTACTGCTCGAAGGTAGTTGCAGGAACTTGGTCATCCACGCTTTATTCGATATACTGAAGAACTTTCCACCCCAATCCGCGCCAGTGAAGTTGTGCAGTCCTATCAAAGCCTTTGACTTCTCCGTTCCAATCGCAGTGCACCTCTCTTTGATGTCAATTGTCCGTGTGAGGGCTGAGAACGTGGAGAATAAGGAATAGAAGGGAAAGAAGAATAAATGGGGGAATGGAGGAGATGAAGTAAAGAGACAGAGAGTCTCTAATAACATAGTGGATAGAGAGAGAGGAGCAATAGTGTTATGCTTACTCAAGCGAGTCTTATCTACCACGAGGGGAACTAACGCTGACAGAGGTAGCTCAGCGCCCACGCGGAGAAAGTGAGAGAAGATGAAAGGAGGAGAAGGAGAGAGAGAGAGAGAGAAAGTGAGGGAGAGTGATAAAAGGTGAGGGAGAGTGAGAGAAAGTGAGAAGGCGAGGAGAAGTAGAATAACGCTGAACCAACACTTCTCACCCCCCGCACCCATCTCACCTCACTTCATAACTGTCAACACTGAGATACCCTTTGACCTGTAACCACCAACACACGCCTCACATGCCTCCTTGCTGGGAGGACAGAGACAGAATCTATCTAGACACGAGTGCGTGCAGGCCTGCGTCGCGGTGACCTCTTCCGATACTAGTGTCTTAAGTGTAGCGCACGAGTATACGTGTATTCATTCAAGGCCTCCTCGGGCAGCGCGCGGCACGTGCAGGGTGTGGCCGAGTTCCCCTTCGCCGCGCCCCTGCGCGCCACGCCCCTGCCCGACGCCCCGACGCCCGCCACTCCGCTTGTCCCCTGGGGCAGGTGCTACTCAACTCTACGATGCCCCGACATCCTGCCAGGCACCTGCCCCGGTGGCTTTGCCCCTGTGTTTCTCCTGGGCTCCTGAGATGAAGGGGCCACGGCGGGGCAAATAGTGGCGCTCTGCGTTGCCCCTGTGGCTCTCCTCCTGGGCCCCAGGGACCACGGGGCCTCGGCGGGACGACTAAGGAATACCCCGCATAGCCCCAGGGGCGGGAAGTGCAACTCTACGAGGCCTTGACGTCCCTGCAACACCGCCCGCTCCTGTGGCTCTCCTCCTGGGGCCGCAGGAATCCCCGAAGCCACAGCAAGGCGACGAAGGAGCGCTCTACTTTGCTCTAGGGGGTAGGTACGTGCTACTCTACGATGCCACGATGTCCTACCACACTACCTGCCCCTGTGGCCTCTCTTCAGGGCCCTTGGGGTACCACTGGGCGCTGGGGCCAGACACTAGCGGCGGGCCTGGGGCGGAGGTGAAACTCTACGCTGCTACAACGCCCTACTAGATACCTCCTTCAGGAGGCTTCCCCTGGGTTTTCCCCCCCGGGACCCCGGGGCATTACGAGATACCTGCAGCAGGATCTTAGGACCTCTTGAGGACCACATACAGGTCTTCCTGAAGACGACGCAGCAGATGGTGATGTATCTATATGATTGACAGTGCATGACAGGGGCGGGCGATTAATGGATGCCCCCGGGGCAACTGTGCAAGCTAAGGGCCTCGGGGGAGACAGGGAGGGTCGCCCTCCGGCAAATGCCGGGGCGTTACTAGCCTGGGGAGGTAAGCTCCCCGTATCTCCGAAGCTACGGGCACTGTCCCGTGTACCTTCCGGTACAAGGAGATAAGCCCAACCCGGCACGTTCAGGTAGGGGTGCCGGGGTTAATTGTCATGCCACGACCAGCGACCGATTGGATAGAACCATAGCGGGTTGGGGGGCCGCTAAAACAGGAGCTACGTATATCAACACATATCTTTGAGTTGAGCCCGCGCACGCAATTTCCTTCCCCCCTTCGGGAGTAGGGCGGCGTGGGGCTTAACAGTCCGAAAGAACTTCGCTCTGCCAGTTAACATCTTCAATTGTCCTGGGATGGTGTGGTTGGCAACAAGATCTATCAACAACAAGAACACATCTATGTCTGGGGACCACACATACATGTCTCGCGTTGACGTTCCTTGTCTTGCTGCATCGATGACATGAAGCGGGATCTGTGTGTCAGCTTCCTCGTGATTGTGAGTGGAGATATTCTGACTGATGATGTTGTTTGCATTGGTGTATGCTGATGACCCATACACAACAACAAGCCCTTTGTTACTCCCAGAGAAATGCTTCAGCAATCGTTTCCCAAGAAATTCTGTGAGCAGGGACTTGGTGTCTACATGAGATAGCAGAAGCTTCATAGGAACATTGCGTATGTTCATCGTGTCTTGTATTATGAACTTCACTGGTTGTGCTGAGCCTGCTCGCTTGGAACGTGTTTTTTCTTTCATAGATCCCGTTATATAGCGGTCGAAGATGATTCGTCCTTCACTGTACCAATTCATCATGTTGTCGATTCTCTTGACAAATGCATCAGCCAGGTCACTAATTGTGTGCATCCCTGGAAGCTTCTTCATACCCTGTACGACCGCTTGTCCATCAATGATGATGACCGTTTCTCTGGCGAACCTGGATTCCATCAACCCCAACTCGTCATCGTCAACAGAGTTACTTTTTGGGTGCAGACCGACATAATCCTCGATGGATTCTGGATGTTCTTCGACGCCCTCTGTGGTACCCTCCATCCCCTCATCGTTGGTGAGAGCAACGATTTCCATTGGTACCTCTTGGATGCGCGGTGTAGTGTTGTCTGATCCAGTTACTGGTGGTGTATATGGCTCGATTTCCTTCATTTCGGGCGATAAACTGCGAAATGATGGTACCCCCCTTTAAGCCCCCACAAAAACCCAAATTCCCAAAAGTAAAATTGCCACCCAAGTTTTTCTGTCTACTAAGACCCTATAGATGCCATTTAAACAATAAAATCGCTTTTGGCACGCAATTCCCACGGGATCACATTTCAGGTACTACTACACGGCGAACCTGACTAATAGCGAGGATGAGAAACTATGGCAAAAACAAACAACAACAATTAGTAGACAGTAAACAAGTCATTTACCTTAATCCCTGGTAGCGTAGACTGGTGGTAGTGGTGGTTTTGGTGGTGGTTGGGGAGTTTCAATCAAAGGTGGGCGCGTGCGCTCCGATTTTGCGTTCCGCGTTCCGCGTTCCGGTGCGCACTACCAAAATTCGGTGCGCAGGAGCGCGGAGCGCGAAAATCTGAACTGGTAGCGCAGAGCGCGGAGCGCAACTTGAATTTCGCGCTCCTTTCTGGCACTCCAATCGAAGACGACTTTTCGTAAAAAAATTCAGCGGCAACAATGCGCATGGTTTAGTAAATAGCAGGCCGGCAAAGCGTTGCCAACCTGGGGCCGGATACTCAAAAGTTACTTGTGTCGGTCACTTGAGTTGGTGGCAAGTGCACAGTCTTTCTTTGACCTGTGGCAACAAGTTCCAGTCGTGTTCAGGCGTCCAAGGCGTATGGTTCTGTTAAAACGTGCTCTCAGCATGCTCTCCACTAGTTTCCCAGCTCGGCGGAATTAGTGCCAAGGACTTAAAGGACGGGTTATCTTTTTGTGCCTTTTACTGTGTTGTGCTTACTGCTTTTCTACATAATTGATAATTACGAACTATTTTGATACTAATAATTTATTTAAAATTTCATAAACTCAGTAAAACAAAGCTACCGTATATAGGAGTCATTGTATAAATGACAACAAAAATTATAACCTCAGCTTGCAAGCATGTACGTACTTGGTTATCGATATAAAATGTAAATATTTGATTCATGTGATGAGATAATTTTCAATTTGTGCGAGTTTTAATTTAATGTTACAAGTTTAAAGGACTTAAGGTACGGGTTATCTTTTTGTGCCTTTTACTGTGTTGTGCTTTTCTACATAATTGATAATTCCGAACTATTTTAATAATAATTTAAACTTCAAGTCCTACTATAGAATTACTGAATTAATGTTTTACGTCTGCACGTTTACGTTTACGTTTACACAGTACCTACCTACCTAGTTGACTGTGGCAGCATGCAGCACGTAAACGGTAAAATTATAACTTTTCATACTACAATTCAACAGTGTTATCTATGTGTGTTTTAATTCACAGGAATGGATTTTAAGTCAAAGTGATAGAAAAGGTTGGCAACACTGGGCCGGCATTCTCGCCGTTCCCTATTCCACAACGACAACGTCATCGTGTGTTATACAGGGTTCTTCGACTTTTTGCTAATTACAATGGATCGTTTCGTTACTAAGGGCTGTGGCAGTGGCAGCCAGGGGAATAGGAGTAGGAGCCTGTCTGGGGACAGCGTTCGGAGCGAGGACGGGGCCGGGGGCCTTAGGAGGGCCAGTACCCCCATGGATCTCAGTCAGAGACAGAATCTCTCTCTGTCTGGCATTAGTGACCTGGAGCTGGTGCAGGACGTGGAGCCCATGTCTGAGCACGACCAGTCTGTGTTGGAGCAGTCCACACAGGAGCTGGGGGAGGAGGGTGACGATGGCGACCACTCCAACCCGGCCGCTGTGAAATAGCTCAAAAGCCACCTTCAAACCCAGTTTTTTTATTATATAGCTATTTTTGGGAGCGCTGAGCGCAGAGCGCGGAGCGCACCCGGCCGCGAAATTTGTTTTCCCTAATAGGTTTGCAAAAGTGGGTGGGGCCTCGTGACTAGTGGGCAGGGCCACCTCTCTCGCTCTCTTGCTCTCTCGCTCTCTCTCTCTCGCGAATAAATGAAAAAAAATTTAAGGGGTAACTTGCATCTTTAGTAGGCAGGATATTTAAATTCTCTCTTTTTCTCTCTCTTTCTCTCTCTCTCTCTCTCTCTTTTTCTTTATTTAGTGGACAGTATTTTTAAATCTCTCCCCTCTCTCTCCTCTCTCTCTCTTCCTCTCTCTCTCTTCCCTCTCTCCTCTCCTCTCTTCTCTCTCTCTCTCTCCTTCTCTTCTCTCTCTCTCTCTTTCTCTCTTCTCTCTCTTTTTCTCTCTCTCTCCAATTATATATATATATAATAATATATATATATAAATTAATATTATATTTATATATAATATATATATACTATCAGAGGAAAAGGAGGTATAACAATATAGGGCCATATTCAAGAATTTTTTCCACCCGTTGTATGGTTTTTGGTATACAAGAATAAAAAATACGACGCAACGGTCGGTCGGGGGGGTGGAGGTTTGAGTCAGCTGATTGGCGACAACTTACATCCCCCCCTTCCCCCGCTCCCCACTTATTCCATGTTTTTTCTTCCCAGACCATTACAGGAGAGTTTCAAACAAACCCCAGAGGGCCCATACACGTGAATGCAAAACGTGTATCATTAAAGGGAAAATCAGGTCCAGGAGGCCTTTTATAGGGGTGGGGTTAAAATTGTGGGAAGCCCGGCGGCGGGGGGGAATGGAGGGGGCCCTTGTGTGGAGCGTGGCGGCGGGACGTTCAAATGTACTCGCAAGCTCACTCAGGCCAATTTTTTCTGCACCAACGCCTTAGACAAGTGGCGAACACTAACTTAGCTATTATTTTAATGTCTGAAATGATAAATTTCACTAGTAAAATGTATTAGATATGTATAAAACAGTCAAAATACTGATGCCGCTTTGGGCTCGCTTGTGTTGGTACACCTGTCAAATATCCACCAGTCGGGGCAGTTCTTGTACATGTCACCAGTGGAGGTACGACGGTGGAAAATCTCCACCGGCCGGGATTTGACGAGCATTCTTGAATATAGCCCATAATGGACATGCTGTAACATTGAAAATTCTAATGAGACCTTACCAATTTTATTTGTTGAATAGCTTGACGGCTCCAAAGTTTTTGAAATTTACTAATAATATTTTATCTTAATATCTTATATCTTAATAATAGAGTATCTCAATATTTCTCGAAAGTTCGATTTTTATTTCCATACTTATATCAAACCATTTTCGTAGCCAGCAGTATGGGCGCCGCCCATACTGCCGCCGCCCGTCGGGCGGTGGATGGGCGGATAGGGGAATGAGTGAGCGAGATTTGACCCCATTAATTAACACTACCGTGTGACTTCATTAGCCAGGTAGAAATTCTGCAAAGCTGCCGGGGTATGAATGTGGCATGGGGATTATCCCTCAGCGCCCTCAGGTCGAGGAAATAAGTAGGGTGGCGTGGGGCGTAGTCCGCATTACTCGCATACCCACCTACATTTAATTAGAATCAGTTTTCTCAAGACCTCTTCCGCCGACACAGCTCCATCTACTCAGTTCACCATAGCAAGTCATTGCCTTCACAACAACTCCTGCTCCTGCTGGCGGGCCTACAGGCTGTACCGGACTTTTCTTAGATACTCAGCAACGTGATCACACGGTAAGAATTAATTGATATTATGTGTGTGTGTGTGTGTGTGTGTGTGTGTGTGTGTGTGTGTGTGTGTGTGTGTGTGTGTGTGTGTGTGTGTGTGTGTGTGTGTGTGTGTGTGTTGTGTGTGTGTGTGTGTGTGTGTGTGTGTGTGTGTGTGAGTGAAGGATATATATATATATATATATATATATATATATATTATATATATATATATATATATATATATTATATATATATATATATAATATATATATATATATATATATATATATATATATATATATATATATATATAATGATATATATATATATATATATATATATATATATATATATATATATATATATTTATATATATATATTATATATATATATATATATATATATTATATATATATATATATATATATAAATATATATGTATATATATATATATATATATATATATATATATATATATATATATATATATATATGTATATATATATATATATATATATAATATATATATATATATATATTATATAATATATATATATATATATATATATATATATATATATATATATATATATATATATATATATATATATTTCAATAAGAGAAAAGGAGATAAGAATACAGAAAAATAGCGCTTCCCCGACACATTAATGACTTATTGGAATACATTATCAGAATGGGTGTTTGCAAACAGTATCCATAAATATAAAGCTAAAATGATATTTTGATATTGAAATGCAGTCAGTAATTACGAGCATGAATCCATCATGCAAATATACAAATAGGTAAATACGAGTACGAGAGAGAGAGAGAGAGAGAGAGAGAGAGAGAGAGAGAGAGAGAGAGAGAGAGAGAGAGAGAGAGAGAGAGAGAGAGAGAGAGAGAGAGAGAGAGAGAGAGAGAGAGAGAGAGAGAGAGAGAGAGAGAGAGAGAGAGAGAGAGAGAGAGAGAGAGAGGGGAGAGAGAGAGAGAGAGAGAGAGAGAGAGAGAGAGTACTCGTATTTACCTATTTGTATATTTGCATGATGGATTCATGCTCGTAATTACTGAACTTGTAACAAGTAACCACTTGCAAAAGTGGGCATTCCGAAATTTTAGTCCGCAATTCCGTAACTTGCGGAATGGTAATTCGGTTGCGGAATTGCGCAATTACGGATGCCTGAAAATTGCGGAATTGCGAATTGCGGACCGCCAAAATTTTGAAACGCTATCGCAATAACTTGCGGAATGGGTAATTCGGTTGCAGAATTGCGCAATTACGGATGCCTGAAAAAAATGCAGAATTGCGGGTTACGGACCGCCAAAATTTTGAAACGCATTCGCAATAATTGTGACGGTAACCACCTTCAAAGTGGCAAGTGCCCGCGTGAACATAAGTTCCCACCAAATATTGTGGAGACGACACAGTCACTGCCAACTGCCAACTTGCCAAGTGTAGCACAGTCACTCAGTCAGTGCGTGCTGGAACTTGGGATTGAGAGCGTGTACGCTGGCCGTGTGTGTGATTAGTTGCCAACCTCCACATGCTGAACCAGAATAAGTGGGAGGAGGAGGAGCCTCCTTCTCCTCCTCCCACTTCTTCTGGTTCAGCATGTGGAAGGAAGGAAGAGGAAGATTAGTAGATTACTTAGATTAGTGATTACTAGCCAGTAGACTGTGAAGTGTAAAAGTAAAGAAAAACACTAAAAGAGACAAAGACTTAATTGTGAAGGACAAGTAACAAGTAAAAACAGAAACAGAATAGGAATACAGAAGTATTAAACACTAATAAAGAGTCTAGAGACATTTTTTGTTTTAATTGTAGGTGTTTAAGAGTCTAGAGATGTTTAAGAGTCTAGAGACATTTTTAGTTTTAATTGTAGGTGTCAAAATTAGTTTGCGGAACTGCGGAATTGCGATTGCGAAAAGGCCTATCTGAAAAAAATTGCGGAATTGCGATTGCGGACTGGTGCAGGTCGGAATTGCGGAATTGCGATTGCGGAATTGGAAAAAAAATTCCGATGCCTACCTCTGATGAATTGACCGGGGTATGAATTGTCTGGTATGAATTGTCCAGGGTATGAATTGTCTGGTATGAATTGACCGGGGTATGAATTGTCTGGCACTGAGGAAGAAGAATAGTAAAATGGGCCTGAATTATCACCTAACATCCTTGATAAATTAGCAAAGAATGTGTGACTTTCCTCATTAAATTTTATCAACTGTACTTTTAATATATATTTATTGTATTTCATCTCCCCTACTTCTCTACGCCTGGTGGGTAGTGGGAAAGCTTCAACTCTGGATTAACAACCCCTTCACGCCCAGTTCTTTCCTTTGCTGCAAAAATCGTATGTTGTCGAGCCATAAAATTACGAAAAGTAACTGAAAATACCAAATTAATTCGTCGACAAGGATACTAAACAGGTCATATCTATAAAACATTACTTATATTCACTAAAAACCGTCTAATGGTACCTAAATTACAATGGAAATTACATTCTGGGTCTCAAGGGGTTAACTGGCTATATCATTTCATAGACTATACCTACTATTTAATATATTGACTATATCATTTCATTTTATATAATACTAACTTTGCCCTCGTATTACTATCGGGACCACAAGGCAGGTCAAAATAGTTCAGCTCTACATACGATACCCTGATAGTAACGTTTTCTTCCTTAGAGATTACAGGCCAAGGAAAGCTATTTGAAGGGAGGCACAAATACACTGATATCTGCTACCTAAGTTCGCGGAAAAAGAATAATAAAGGCTTGTAGGTGATGTCGGGGTAATATGTAGGTACTAGTAATGGACAAATATTCACCAAGATTCAAGGAACTCTAACAAGGAACAGTGGTAACTCGATCACTCACAATTTCAAGGCGCGGCTGACACAAGTAATATCTATTGTGTGGTGCGTGGATGACAGAACACTGAGTACATTTTAAAAAGCACCTCGGAAATCACGAAATATTCACAGTTATGGCGCGCTATAAGAGTGATGCCAAAAACTTCATTAAGTCACAGCAAAGATCATAAAACCTACCTGCATCGTCGATCCGCCCGCCCGTCGCTCCTGAGCCAACTGCCGCGCGACATTCAAACATTATGAATTTTCAACCGTAATTATATTTCTTCATCATATAGAATATGCTTATAAAACAAGGGTAATTCATTTGAAAAAGTAAACAATAAATAATAACTGTACTTTATATGAGCAGAGATGAAATGTTTACTACATCTAAATCAGATATACGTAGTCTATTAAATGTAAATAATTACTTACGTAAAAAATTATTCGAATTCACTCGTAAAAAAGACGCATTACATTGACAATAATCCTCAAGAATAGTATTTTGCCAACAATAAGCACCGTATTTTTTTCTTTTAATATTATAGCTATATATAAAAAATTAATTAGATTATTCGTAATTTCTTCTTCTTTTTTTGCGTGAAGGCCATGTCACACGGACACTTTTTCCGGCATCTTTTAGTAGCAAACGCGTATCAGGCATCATTTGACGCCTGATACGTCATTTGGTAGCAAACGCGGAGTCGCGCATGTTCGTTCTTTTGCCACCAAGCCTACAGGTTGCCCACACGACACCGGCATCTTGTTTACATTTTGGAGCAGCCGACGCCACGCAAGACTTGTACGAACTACACATTTCAGTAAAATAAAGAGAAATTACCAATCTTGGGTGGTCAAAAGATGCTGTAGCATCTCTATGTGATATGTTTAGGGAAAATAATTGCTGTAGCTATATAGGGAATATAGCTGTATAATTTTGTATAGTACCTAATAGTAATATGGTGTAGATGAGAGGAGAAAAATAAAGAAGTGAGGAGGAAAATAAAGCGTTTGGTAGAGTAGGGTAGGAAAAATAAATAGGTTTTACTCTATATAATTATATACAAGACACGTGTATGATATGGTACGTACAACAGTGTACACATGCGTGTTATTTAGATTTTCTTTAACACATTATTTAGATATATAGTTAAGTTTTGAGTTGTTGATGAGAAGTTATAACGGAAAATGTTGATAAAAACTGAAATTTAATAGGCATTTAATAGGCTGCGCGTGTTTTTACTATATAAATGGGGATAATAATAGTAGTCATTTTCTTGGAGTCCGTGACCATTTTCTTCCTACCTTTTTTTCTCGATGGATTTGATAACCTGGACCATTTTAAAGAAAAATTAGCTCCTATGCCCCTCTGGGAAATGACGGCTAACTTTTCTAGAGCCCAATATTGAAAAAGGCCGCCGCCGACATCTTGAAAAACATAAAATGTTATATCTCTGGCATCAAATGAGTTAGGAAGACGAATGAGGTGTCATTTTTTACTAATTCTGACATTACAAAGCCACTGGAATGGTTATCGTACAGTTTAGGGATCATTTTGACCTCTAAATCCAGGATGGCCACTGTCCGCCATCCTGAAAAACATGAAATGTAATATCTTCGGCACAAGATAAGCTAGATGTATATGTGAGGTGTTGTTTTCCACTTATTTAGCAGATAAACCATTGAAGTATATTAGAGTTCAGGCCGACAAAATTGGAAAACACTGAAGTTTTTTAATGTGAAAATCCCTTCCGAAAAAAGGGGGTTTTTTACTAAAAATTTTAATTTTTTATTAAAGTTTTTTAAAAGAAAAAATAGGGTGAATTTTTTTTTCTTTCGGGTTTTCAAAACCCCCCCGTTTTTTGACGGGGGGGACAAAAATTTTTTTACGGGTTTAAAAAATTTTTAATTTATAGCCCACGTTTCTGATTTGTTTTTAAAAAATTTTTATTCTGCCTCTTTTAAAACCCCCAAAAATTTTTATTTTTTTCCCCTTTTAAATAATTATTTGTTAAGTTTCCTTATTTGGAAAAAAATTATTACGGGTTTAAATTTCAAAAGTTAATTTTTGGCCTTGGGTCCCGAAATAAGGCTTTAGTTTTTGGTTACAAAAAAAGTTTTGGGCCCTTATAAAGGGAAAATTTTTAAACCCCGTGTTTTCCATTTTTAAAAGGTCCAAAGGGTTAGAAAAAAAAAAAATAGAAAAAGGAAGGGTTGGGAAGGAAGAAGAAAAAAGGAAAGGGTAAATTTTGGGAAAAAAAGAAAAAAGAAAATAAAAAAAAAAACCCGAAAAAAAAGGGAAAAAAGACCCCAAAAAAAAGCTTGGGGAAAAGGAAGAAAAGTAAAAACGGGGATGAAAACAAAAAAAAAAAAATTTTGGGGGAAACCATTTTTAATAAAAAAAGTGTTTTAAAAAATGGAAAATTTAAAAATTTTTGGGGGGGAAGTTGAAAAAAATTCCCATTTTGGGAAAAATGAAAAAAAAAATAAAAAATTTTTATAATATAATAATTTTTAAAAAATTATTTTATATTTTTAAATTAATTTTATTTTATTTTTTTAATTTTATTACAACACGTTTTTTTAAAAGGGGGGTAAATTTTTAACCGGGTAAATTATACCCCCCCAAAAATAATAAATACAAAAAATTTAATATTAAAATAATTTATAAATTTAATAGAAAGCCAAATTTTTGCAAATTTTATCAAGGGATGTTTATAATTCAGGTTTTATATCCTTTTTTCCAGGGCGTTAACCAGGGGGGGAAAAAAGCGGACCCCCCCCCCCTTTTAAAAAAAGAAATAAAAAATTTTAAATTATTAAAAAAATTAATTATTTATTTTTTTAAAAAAATTAAAATTTTTTTAGTGTAGATTTTTTTAGTTTAAATTTTTAAAAAAATTAAATTAATTATTATATAATTTTTTTTTTTGTTTTAAACTGTAAGGTCTTTTCACCCCATCGTAAATTGTTTTTTTTTTTTTTTGGAAATTTAAAAAAGGTTATAAAAAAATAATATTTCATGAATTAAAAAACTTAAACAAATGGGTATATAAAAATTTTTAAAAAATAATTTAAAATAAAAGGGGAAAAAAAATAAGGAAAAGATTTTAAAAAAATTTGACAAAAAGTCCGCCGGGGAATTTGGGCCCTTTCCAACGGCCGGTTTATTGGCGATTTTTTTTTGGGGGTTTTTTTTCAAATTTAAAAAATTTTGTTTTTAAAAAAACCCATTTTTTTTTCTGTAAATAGAATTAAATATAATTTTGTTCCCCCAAAAAATAAAAGGAAAATACAAAAAAAAAGTTACGCAATTTGTTTAAAAATCAGCTATTTGGCAATTTTCCCCGGGACAAAAACAAAACATCTTTGTAAATAAGGTTTAAATTTTTTTCCTCTACTTTAAACTGAAATTAAAAATGTTATTTTTTCATTTTTGTATTCAATGTAGTTTGGGTCTTTTTATAAAAAAAAGGGGGTAAATTGGGCCCCGGGAATTCCCCCTTGAATTTCCGGTGAGGAAACGCTATTTCTTGCTTTTTTGGTTTTAATGTTAGGGAAAATTTTTTGGGTCGGGGGTATAAAAAAGGGTTTTTTTGGGGAAAATTTTTGGGGTTTTAAAAAAGGGGTTTGGGTTTGGGAAAGGGGGTTAGGGTGATGGGTTTTTTTGAAGGGGGGGGTGGGGAAAATGGGTTGGGGGATGGGGGGAAAGGGGGGGGGGGGTTTTGGGGTGTGGGGGGGGGGGGAAAATGTTGGGGGGGTTTGGGTGGGTGAGTGAATGGGGTGGGTGGTGAGGGGTAATGGGGGTGTGGTGATGAGGGGTAAGGGTGTGTGAAGGGTGGGGGGTGATGGGAATGGGGGGGAAGGAATGGGTTGGCGTTAATACATACTTTTACATCCATAAAGCTAAAAGGGGCTTTTGGGATCTGTTTTTGGTGGGCCGGCCCCCCCAAAAAACAGGGGGGGCCGGGGGCCCCAAAGCCCTCCCAGGAGCTGCCAAAAAAAAAGTCCGCCCGGGAGGGCGGCTTTGGGGGCTAGGGGGGATAAAAAAAAGACGGGTTTGTTGTCGTAGGACGCCTGGAAGCCTTTTTTTTATCAAGTCAATATTAGAAAAGTATTCCCCTCAACACCCTTTTTTTGCCTTTGTAGTAAATAGAAAAAAAAGCCGAGAGAGCCTCTCCCCCGTATTTTATTTAAAAAATTATATAGATAACATATAGTCTCCCCCATCCACGGTGCTCTAATGTCGCCACTCGCCAGGCGCCATATTTTACAAATTTTTCACCATAAAGTTCACTCAGATTTGAAAAATTCCTCCCTTAGCCTTGGGCGATAGCCCTTTTTGAAGAAGTGATTTTATTGACTATATGGACTATCGGGGGATCGATTATCAACAGCACGACACCACCGGGGCTTAACGCTAGGCTTTGTCAAACACACTGTAACCCCACTTTTTAAAAAAAATTTTTTTTAGTTAAGGATTCAAAAAAAAGAAACTTTTTATGCCCTAAAATCTGACCTATACCGGAAACTACAAAAATCTTATATATAATATCGATACTTGGTAAGAAAATGGTATCGTAAGTATGGATATTTGGTATCTATACGCCAACTTTTCTGAGTATATGGTATGTATGTATGTAGTTATGTGTATATTTAAGGATGTTTTGTGTTTTGGGGGTATAGTATATGTATATATATTTTTTTTTTTTATTTCTTCTTTTTTATTTTGGTTTAGCTCTTTTTTTTTTTCTTGTCAAACGTAAAAAAGATGAAAAAAAAACCCAACAAAAAACAACACAACACTATAATGAGGGTTTAATAGGGGGGAAGGTTGCTAACACAAAAAAAAACATAAGAACACAGGGGGGGCACTCAGTGAGGGGGGCATACCTCCCCCCGAATTTTCATAAATTTGGGGCCCCATGGCAAGTTTCAATAGATTTTCCCCCAAAAAATTAAATCAGTTTTTCCTTATAAAAAGATTGGGTTTAAACGATTTTTGGTCCATCTTTGGAAAAACTTTTCGAAAAATCCTTGTACACTAAAAAACAGACAGACAGACAGACGACAGACAGACAGATGGGGTGAAAACAAAAACCCCTCCAAAATTTTCTTTGGCGGAGGTAAAGACCTTTGGAATATTTGTGTATGTATGGGTTTTCATATAGTAATAACTAATGTTTTCATAACTTTCAATCAAAACAGAGGAGTTGCGTTAATAAAGTAAGTCTAAGGAATTTTTTGTTCGCACTCATAGGTTTTCGCCCCTTTTGGTTTTGACTCCTCAAAAATTTAGGACACCGTAGCCGGAAAAGGAAGGGGCATTTACTCTACCCCGTCCGAGGTTTTAATTAAAAAAAAAAAAAATACATACAATTAACCTGATTGGCCCAAGTTTAAAATTTACCCCATATTTTTTAGGGTGAAAAGGGGAAAAAAAAAGAAAAATTAGGTTACGGGGCGCTTGGCTTTCATTAAAAAAAAAAAAGAAAAAAAGAAGTTAGCAAAGGGGTAAAAAAACTAATAGGTTACGGCCGCTTAGTTCATTAGGGGGAGAAAGTTTTAAAAGGGGGAGTGGCCCCAAAATACTCAGCCACTCGCCATAAAGAATCCATGCAGCCTCTTTTTTTGGGTAAACCAAAAACCATAAATAATTTTTAAATTGGGGTACAAGGACCCCCAAATATTTGGATAACTTATTTGAAATTACTCTTAAAAAGAAATAGTTCAAGACAAAATTTTCGTAAACCTTATTAAGCACCGAATGAAAGTTTTTGAGGGGAGAGGAGAGAGAGAGAGAGAGAGAGAGAGAGAGAGAAGAGAGAGAGAGAGAAGAGAGAGAGAGAGAGAGAAACGTTTTGGTAAAAAGCCATTCCGAGTCTTTCTAAGCATTATATTATTACGGGTAATTTCTCTGTGTAATTGGAATAATTATAATTAATTTAATGAAATTGGGTGGTAACAAAAAGAAATAAATGTCTTACTAATTGGTAATAAAGGTTAATGTCGTGCCTGCAGCACGTGTACATAATATGGGAAAAATATAATAATTAAAATTTGGCAAAATTGAGGAAAAAAAAAACACTTGACCAACAGTTTAGACTTAAAATAGGCCAAAGGGGGAGGGTCGGGGTTACAAGAGGGAAAAATCACGGCAAAAGTGATTAAAAATGTGGTATGTAAGGGTTTTCCCGGGGTTTCGGGCGGGGGCCCCACACTCGGTGCGGTTGCCTCCCACCTGGGTCCAGCTCCTGCTGCCACGCCTCCTAACGTTACTTAGGGCGTGCAGACGCTTTTTCCACTGCATAGGAGGCCCTGTGGTTTTGGGGTAGCCCCCTTTTCCGAGCTGCCCTTTTGCGGGGGGGCCCCAGTTAAAACGTCCGGGGAGGGGCACTTCCCCGCCCCGCGGGGCTTTGTTTTTACCCTTTGTGGGGGGTCGGCTCCCTAAACGTTTATTTTGTAACCCCCCTCCCCCGGGCTTTTTAGTTCCCCCCTGCCCGGGCCCCGTCGCCCAAAACCCCGGGAAAAGGCCCTTCCCTTTCCCCAGCTCACCGGGGATGTTTTTTAAAAGTACCCTGCCCCCCTCCCCCCCCGCCCGGGCCCCCGGGGGCCCCGTTTTTTTGGGGGCCCAACAGGATACGGGGAAAATACTTTTAAAAGGGGGGTATTGGGGCCCCCCCAAAATTTAAAAAAAAAAAAAGCCTGTGAAAAAAACCAAAGGGGGTGGGGGGGACCTCTGATCATTCCGAATTTTTTGGGGTTTTTAAGGGGAACCAGGGGCCTCCGCTACGTGCCTGACTCCCCAAATCCCCCTCATTTAACTTAAAAATCCCCCCCTTAAAAACCCGGGGCCATTGAAGGGCCCCCCCCCTAAAAAAAAAGGGGGGGGGGGGGACCCGGGGGACCTCCCCCCCAAAATTTTAAAAAAAAAATAAAAAATTTTTTAAATAAATTAAAAAAAAATAAAAAAAAAAAATTAAAATTATTTAATTTTATTAAAATTTTTTTAAAAAGGGGGGAAAAATAGGTGGACCTACCAAAATTCCGCCCGAAATTTTAAAAAAAAATTAAAGAAAAATTTTTATAAATTTAAAATTTTTTAAAAATTAAAAAATATTTAAAATTTTTAAATTAAAAACACATTTCAGGGGAAAAAAAGTTTTTGGGGGTTTTCCCCTAAAACCCCGGCGGGGTCTTTTTACCCGAAAAATGGAACCGTAAAACTTTTTTGAAAAAATTTTTTTTTAAAAAAAAAAAAAAAAATTTTTTTTTTTTTGGGCCCTCTTTTTTTGGTTTTTTGGGTAAAAAAAATAAGTTTCAAAAAAAAATTTTTTTGAAAAAATTCCCCCAAAAAATTTTTTTGGGGGGGTTTTTTCTTTTTTTTTTTTTAAAAAAAAAGGGGGGGGGGGGGGAAAATTTTCCTCTTTTTTTTTCATCCCTTCCCCCCTCTTTTCCCAAACCTTTTTGAAATTGGGAAATTTTAAAAAAATTTAAAAGGTTTTTTTTTTTGTTTTATACAAAAAAAAATTTTTTTCACTCCCCCAAAAAAAATCTTTGGGGGAACCGGGGGGGAAATTTTGGCTTTTCCCAAACCCTTTTTTGGCCCCTTTTTGCCCCGGGGGGGTTTAAAAAAAATTTAAAGGGTAAATTTTAAACCCTTTAAACAACCTTTTAAAAACCATTTTTTTAAAAAAAAAAAAATTCGTTTAACTCCCAAAAAAATGAAAAAATAAAACAAGAAAAAAAGGGAAATTTTTTTTTCGTTTTTAAAATTTCTGGGGAAAAGAGCGGTCAATTTTAAATAATAATTTTTTTTTCCCTTTTTAACGAAAAATAAAAAACTTTTCTTGCCTTTTTAGACAAGCCTTTTCGTTTTACCCCGGGGAAAAAAAGGGGGGGAAAAGGACCCCTTAAGATACCCTTTACCCAAAAGGTGGGTTTTTTTTATTGTTTTTTTTTCGATTTTTGAATTAATTGGGTTGTTTAGGGTCTGTATATAAATTTAAGGAAATTTTTATCAAAGGGCCTTTTCAAAAAAGATTTCGTTTCTTAAAAAAAAAAAGTTCCTTTAAACCTCCATTTAACCTTTTTCCCTGCTAATTGGGGGTTCCCACCCATATTCTTTAAAAAACCCAAAGGGGGAACTACCCAACGGTTTAAATTTTTTTGACTTCCCCCCCAAAAGGAAATTGGGGGTTTTTTCCTTATTTTAATTTGAAATTTTTTTTTTTTTTTTTTTGGCAAAATTATGGCAATTTAAAAAGGTTTTATCGGACCAATTTATCCCATTTTTTTCCCTTTTTAGATTTTTCCCCCCTTTCCGGGTTTTTTAAGCAAATTTTTAAATTTGGGAGGTTGCGTTTGTTTGGGTTTTTTTTGTTTTCTTTTAATTTTTCAATCCAAACCCCAAAGGGGGGCCGTTCTTCCCAAATACCCCTTAAAATTTTTACTTCCTGTTTTAAAAAGGTTTTTAAAAGAAGGGAACACTTTCTGTCCTCCATCACTCAAACGGGTTTTCCAAAGGGGCCTCATTTCCACTTTCCCCACGCCCCTTTATTTCGGTTTTGCCCGGGTTTAAAAAAAAAATTTTTTAAGACGAAAACTTTTTTTAAATATTTCGGCTATCCCCCAATTCATTTTAAGCCTTTTCAAACCGCATTTTGTTTTTTTTTTCCCAAAATTTTAAAAAGGTGGTTTCCCCCGGTTTTTATAATCCCATTATATTAAATTTTAAGGGAAAAAAAGTACCATTAGGGGGATTTACCGCATTTTTAAAACCAATTTTTTGGTCCAAAAAGGGAAAAATATTCCAGGTTTCCCCCGAGCGCCCCCGATTTTTTTTATTTCTTTTGGGAAAAAAAATTTTTTTCCCTTTAAAAAAAATTTCTTCCCCATTCCGCCCAAAAAAACATCCCCCCCCCTTTTCAAACCCTAAGCTCCCAAAGAAATTTTAACCCACAAAAAAAAACGGTTCAAATTTTTTCTAAAACAGTTTAAGAATTTGGGGGCGGGCTTGTCTTTTTTTTTTTAATTCCCTTCGGGAAACCCCCTTTTGGGTTTAACTAAAAGTTTGGGGGGGGTAAAAAAACCCCAAAAAAAGGGGTTACAAAAGCCTTTCCCCCAACCCCCACTACTTTTTTCCCAAACTTTTTTAAAAAAACCGAATTTCTTTTTGCCTTTAAAAAAAACCTTTTGCATGGGAATTGCCAACGAGCCCCCCCCCCCCCCCCCCCCCCCCCCCCTTTATCTTTCCCCCCCATTTTTGTCCTCTTTTTGGAAAGGGTTTCTTCTTTCCCACCTTTCACTGGCTCTGGGAATCCTTTCCCGCATTTTCCATTTTATGTTTTTTTCGAAATGAACCCCCGAATAAATTCCACCCCGTTTTTATTTTTTTTACTTTTTCTTTATGGGACCCAAAAAAAGGGGTTTTTTCCCCTTTTTTTGGGCCCCCCTTTTTTTTAAAAAAAAAAAAAAAGGGGAAAAAAATTTTTGGGTTGTTTTTTTTTATTTCCAACACTCATTTTTTTAAAAAAATTTCTTCTCCAAAGGGTGCTTTTGGGGGAAAAATCATAAAGGTGTTTCCCAAATCCCTAAATAAAAAAAACCCAAAACTTTAATTTTTAGGGGTTCTCCATGAAATTTTTAAAAATTTTTTTAAAAAAAAAAAAAAAAAAAAATTAGGAAAAAAAAAAAAACTTAAAACTCAAAGGGGAAAAGGGTTTTTGGAATTTTTCCCCTAAAGAGAATAAAAATTTCGATAAGTTTGGAAGGGCCAGGGGGGAGAATGTTGTTATTTTTTGGGGTTTTTTAAATTTTTAAAATTTTTTTTTTTTAAAAAACCTTTACCCCTTGGGGTTTTCCCCTTTGTAAAACTCCAAAACCCATTTCAACAAGCTTTTAAAATTTGTTTTAAAACCAAAAAAAACCCCCTAGATTTATAAAAAACAAAAAAAACTAAAAGTTTTTCAAAACCAAAAAAAAACCCCCCATTAATTAAAAAAAGGAAAGGGTTTAATTAAAAATTTTAAAAAAAAAAAGGTTTTTGTTATTTTTAAAATTAAATTTTCCCAATTGTTTTAAGTTTTTTAAATTTTTTAAAAAAAGAAAATGAAAGGGTTAAAAACCACTGGGTTTTAAGGTTTTTGTTTTTTTTCCCTCATGCATCATCTTTCTTGGGGTTTTTTTTTTTGTTCCGGAAAGAGGTGGTCCAAAAGGGACCAAGACCTTGAAAATATTTTTTTTTGCCCGAATACCCAAATCCCCTTCCTTTTCCCCTTTTTTTAAAAAGAAATTTTTTTTTTTTTTTGTGCTTCTGGGGGGTGCAAAAACCCTTTTTTTTTCCCTTCCCTTTTTTTTTCCCCCACCAAGAACTTATTTTTTTTGGGGCCCGTAAACCTTTTTTCCACCTTTTCTTTTTCCTCCCCCCTCCCCCCCGAAATTTTGTTCATTAAGCCCGTAAGTTTTTTTCCCTTTGGCTAACCAAAGGCTTCGGCCCACTTAATTTAAATTTTTTTTTTAATGTTGGTTTTAAAAACAACCCCGGGAAAAAGGGAACCTCCCTGTTAATTTAAAAGTCCAATTTTAAAAAACTTTTTTGGGGGGTTTTTTTCCGCCTTTTTTTAAATTGAAGCCTGTTTTATCCAAACCTCCTCAGCCATTTTTTTTAAAAATGAAAAAATTTTTTTTTAATTTTTTAAATTTTTTTAAGGGTTTTTAAGACCATTTCCTTCTTTGAAAAACCTTTTTCCTTAAACCCCAAGAAGCCACACGTTTTTCCTGAACCCCTTTCCCCATGTTTTTGAAAAAATTTTAAGTTTTTAAACCCAAAAAAAATTTAGATTTCCCCTTTTTTTAAATTCCCCTATAGGGCCCCCCCCCCCGGGAAAAAAGGTTTGGGGTAATTTTTTTAAAATTAAAACGAACGAATTTTTTTTTATAAATTTTTTAAAAAAAAAGTCCCCCAGGAAAAACCAAAAAAAAAGAATTGAATTACTTCAAACTTTAAAACTTTTTAAATTTTTTTTGGGGAAAAAAAAAAGGGGTTTTTTTACTTTTCATTTTTTTTCGGGGGAAAAAAAATTTTTAATGTAAAAAATTAATTAAAAAATAAAAAAACCCTTAAAATTTTTTTATTTTTTGGGGTTTCTTTATTTTTTTCCTAAAGGAATTAAAAATTAAAAATTTTTAAAATAAATAAAAAAACCTCTCTCAAATTCCGATTTAATTTTTTTTTTAAAACCGTAAATTTTTTTAAGGGGAAATTATTTTCCCCAAAAAAAAAAAACAAAGGGCTAAAAAATTTTTAAAAAAATTATGAAAAAGGGCCGTTTTAAATCAAATGAAGTTTAAGTTTTCATTTTAAACCCCCAAGGTTTTTTTAGGTTTTTACGTTTTTTAGAAAATATAGCAAAATTTTGGGTAATTTTTTTATGATAAACCAGTCCCTTTTTTAAATAATTAAAATTTTATATTAAATAAATATAAAAAATTTTAAAAAATTTTAAACTTTTCCATCTTCCTAATGCAAGAGTTAATCAGTATCTTTACTCTTTCATCCCTTCACTGGTAAACTCTGGAACTCTCTTCCTGTTTCTATTTTTCCACTTTCCTATGACTTAAATCTTTTCAAAAGAAGAGTAACAAGACACCTCCCGAACTAAATTGGCCTACCCCTTTGTTTTTATTTTATTCTCTTACTGTCTTCTTTATAGGGACTGGCAACTAAGCGGGCTTTGTGTTACCCATTTTTGTTGTGCCCTTGGCCAGTTCCCTGTGATGTAAAAAAAAAAAAAAAAAGGTTAGTGAGTCAAAAGGTGGGGTTAGGTTAGTTTAATTTTCATATCTCCTATACACTCGGATCTCCTTCCTATTAAAAACATCTTATATCTCCGAAAGAAGTGCTTTGTGACGGAAGCTCATAGAGAGAATGTTTCCTAGAATCCAATAAGGTAAACAGAAACCATACTCCCAATTGTGTAGGGAATTCTGGCCCTAGTGTAAAGTATTACTAAATTAAGTAACAATGCTTAAAAATTATAAAAAAAACTAACATAGACCTAGAAAAAGAAGAAAGACTAGGAACTCAAAGACTGGAACCCAAACGTGTGCGTGTTGGTAATTTTTTCCGCCTAACCAGAGAATGTGAAGAACAGCTCGCATAATGTTTGATAGTGTCCATGGGCATGGTATGACATGTTGTTTAAGTTTTTGGAGGTTTGTCAAATTTTTAAGAAATATTTTTTTTTTTATATATATATGACCAATTTACCCCAGAGTTAGGTCCGATTTACCCCATTTAGTGTAACAATGCGGTCCGCACTTCGCAGTGTATTACTAACAGAGCTATAATGGAAATTTGTTCAAACTCTAATGACATATAGGTAGTGACCCTCCTATGATTGTATTCACTTTTTGTTTGTTTATTTCAATAGATATGGAAGCTAGATCAAAGTTTGTCAAAACCAGGACCAAATTACCCCGGTCGGCACTACTAAGTATAATATTTGGAAGGTTGAAGTTCGAACACGTATAAGAAGAATAAGAAATCTGATTCTCAAGTTCATTTTATACGATGTATTTACCACAAGGTTGTCTGTTAAGTTTGTGAAATGTTGAAATATAACCACGAAAAATGAAGAGATTAAAAACACATGGAATATATATAGTGTAGATTTTTTTTTCAATGCCTACTACATGACATCATCTTAAGGATGCTTAAGCCCGACGGCTTGTTCTCATGCTGTCCGAGATAGAGAGGTGGCTCACAAAAGGTACCGTAAGCATCCATCTCCTGAAACTCATGCCCTTTATATTTTTGCCCGTAATCATGCCAAATCTTTACTTCAACTTACCAAAAACTCTTTCATTCATAGAAAATGTCAAAATCTTTCTGAATCAAATTCCTCTCGTGACTTCTGGCATCTAGCAAATAACATCTCTAACCATTTTTCTTCTTCATCTTTCCCTCCTATGCTTCACCCAGATGGCTCCTCAGCTGTCTCATCTACTTCTAAAGCTGAACTCTTCGCTCAAACCTTTGCTAAAAATTCCACTCTGGTTGATGAAGGGCTTGTTCCTCCTTCTCCTCCACCCTTTGACTATATTATGCCTGTCATTAAGATCCTTCGTAATTATGTTTTCTTTGCCCTTTCTGGCCTAGATCCTCGGAAGGCTTACGGTCCTGACGAAGTCATAGATAGGAATTTTTGCCCGGGTTTGGAGATCGTTGGATTTGGAGGAGAAACGAACCCGGACATCAGTGAGACCTATCTGCTACACGCTCGTTGAGATGTGTAGAAACGCTGCCATTATGACCAGACCTATTTTCTTATGTTCTTATGACCAGACCTATTTTATATCTAAACCTCATGACCAGACCTGTTTTCTATCCAAACCTCACGATCAGACCTATTTTCTATCTAAACCTCATGACCAGACCTATTTTTTTAAGTTCTTATGACCAGACCTATTTTCTTAAGTTCTTATGACCAGACCTATTTCCTATCCTAACCTCATGACCAGACCTATTTTCCATCTAAACCTCAAGACCAGACCTATTTTCTTACGTTCTCATGACAGACCCATTTTCTTATGTTCTTATGACCAGACGTATTTTCTTATGTTCTTGTGACAGACCATAGACCACTAAATCTCTAGACTGTTCACGCGACAATGTTTTGAAATTGCCAGGCTGCATAGCGGCCTGCGGCCCGCCCGACAAAGAGATATAGTGGTCTATGGACTATCATATAGACTGGTTTATCAGTATATATGAAATACTGTAATCTTCGTAAATGTTTGTTCTATAATATTATCAAATAAAAAACAGTAAAACACGCTAAGGAAATGCCATTACGAGACTGAAGAAATATGAATTCACTTCAACTCTTCGCCATTTAAAACTTTGCGAGTCAACTTTTATCATGAAGGGTATCAATAGAAGCGCAATTTTATTAGCTTTCCATTGATATATTTCGTTTTCTGATAAATGAATTAGAACTATGTATAAATTAGCGTTAAATAAATAAATAAAATCATCAATCGGTAATTTTCCCGATTGATGATGTTATTTATTTACTTATATGTTTCGTTTTCTGATAAATGAATTAGCACCATGTATAAATTAGCGTTAACTAAATAAATAACCTCATCAATCGGGAAAATTACCCGATTGATGATTTCATTTATTTAAATAACGCTAATTTATGCATGGTAGTAATTCATTTATCAGAAAACTAAATACATCAATGGAAAGCTAATAAAATTGCACTTCTATTGATACCTTCATGATAAAAGTTGACTCGCAAAGTTTTAAATGGCGAAGAGTTGAAGTGAATATTAAGTTTATGCATATTTCTTCAGTCTCGTAATGGCATTTCTTTAGCGTGTTTTACTGTTTTTTATTTGATAATATTATAGAACAAACATTTACGAAGACTACAGTATTTCATATATACTGATAAACCAGTCTATATGATCCGTATATATATATATATATATATATATATATATATATATATATATATATTATATATATATATATATATATGAATCCGAGCGGCCCTCCGACTTCAGGCCCTTGTGCAACAGGCCAATATTCCGTGCGCAGTCCAGATTTACAGTGGTCTATGGACAGACCTATTTTCTAATGTTCTTATGATCAGACCTATTTTATATCTCAACCTCATGACCAGACCTGTTTTCTATCCAAACCTGATGATCAGACGTATTTTCGATCCTAACCAAAAGGAAAAATCGTGTAGGTAGTTTCGACCCCCTTAAATGCAGAATATATATCATGTACCTACTATAGACTTGTTTCCATATGCTTTTATATTTATTCGGGAATATTTGAATGCACATATGTACTCCATCCATCCATCCATGGGTACTCCGTGGTGTAGTGGTTAGCACGCTCGGCTCACAACCGAGAAGTCCCGGGTTCGATCCCCGGGCGGAGCGAAGACAGATGGGTGGTCTCGTTTGATGTGGTCTTCGTCGTGATCTTGGTCTCGAAGCTTCTGGTCTCGGAGTTTGGCTCGAGACCAGGTCGAGATCAGGATTAAAAAGTGCATCGCGGAGAGCGGAAGGTCGGAATTTATTATCATACACAGAGAAAAAGCATGGCTGTTTCGATTCACGGCATGCCATACAGCGTTGTACTGTCTATAGATACTGCCTGACTAGCTCTACGGTGATGATACATGAGCTGAGCCCTGCGAGTACTGAAGAGTGCGTGCGAGTCGAGAGAACATGCATGACGTGGCCATTCTCGCAGTGATAATCTCCGTTTGCACGCACGCATGTTTGCAGCTCTGTTCACCTCCGTGTACTTCATATATGTGTAGGCCTATGCAATCCCCGCACCCTTCGTACACGTACACCACAGGATTAGCTAGCTCGCTTGGAAAACGTAACCACAAAAATTGCTATTTTCCTATGTTTGTTTCTTCATGCCAACGAAGCAATGAAAGCAGAAATATTTGACCTAGATGTTCAGTTGTTCACATATATTACATTTTGTAAATATATTTCCTCCCTTATACGTTACCCTTACCCCCTTCTACCAGAGCTCGTTAGTCGTTACATCGAGCACATCTGGCAGCAAGGTTGCCAGGTGCACAAACCACAAAATATACTTTTGGCATTCACACTTTACTTTTTTGGCATTTTCAGTTTTTCATCATAAGAAAAGAAAATTCAATTGACGAATATTTCTGGCAAATTCCAAAATTTGTTCATCGAAGCTGAAGGTGTCATTGAAGATGTTAGAAATGCTAATGTTTTTAAAATGCAATTGCCACGTAATCTCGTATTGCAGAATGTAACGAGTTAACGACCGAGTAAACTGTAAAATTTAAGAAAATTTGCTAAATGTAACTAGTAGTAAACTGTAGTTGTTTGAATATACTTTGCCTATTTGCCTTCTTTCTTTTTCTTTTTACAGCAGCTAACCCATCACAGGTATAGGGTATTAACTGCATGGACAAAGGTTGAGCATATAACAGTTTGGTTCACATTTTTAATTATTTTTGCATTTGATCCCTAAGACTATATGGATAATTTAATTAGGTCCGTTATATTCAAAGGTATGAGAAACAAAATTAAAACTCATTCCTTACAAACAGGACAGGACAATACAATTTAGTATTTACGCAGTACAGACCAAAACATTCAGATAATAGTCATATTTATAAAAAATATTTTTAGATGCCTGTTCTTGGTCTTGGTCTGTTTCGGAGGGTCTTGGTCTTGGTCTTGGTCTTGGTCTCGGAGGGCTGGTCTTGGTCTCGGAAGGTCTGGTCTTGGTCTTGGTCTCGAATGGTCTGGTCTTGGTCTTGGTCTCGGAGGGTCTGGTCTTGACTACAACACTAATGACTCCCTCCAAAAAAAAAATTCACCAGCTGATACGCCCCTTGGAGACAGATAAGCCGCAACAGAGAGAGAGAGAGAGAGAGAGAGAGAGAGAGAGAGAGAGAGAGAGAGAGAGAGAGAGAGAGAGAGAGAGAGAGAGAGAGATAATAGTAATAAGAGTGGAATGTGGCGAGGGAGAAAAAAGAGGGGAGAAGTGCAGACGAGAGAGAGAGAGAGAGAGAGAGAGAGAGAGCAGTAGCAGCCATGGGACAGAGAAAGTCAGAGATACACACGCTCATACAGGCTTCAACATGCTGCTTCCCTGTATGATCGCGCTGCACAGATAATGCTAACGTTATCATATTTTATAAACTTCACCTATCGAGATTATTTGACGTAAATACTAATATCGAATGTTCTTACGGTACATATCAACATTATTCGAATATACATAAGGAGTAATACGGCTTTGCAGTGCATTTTTTAAGCAAATCTTACTGGGCGACATTCTTTGGATATCGAGAAAGGCACCTGTTAAAATATTGTTTTTTGGATACATCAACTTCACCCTTTTGTATGTTGTGTATAAATAAAGATCATATGCAGTAATAAGAATGCACTTCTGGATCTAAAGACCGTGTCACACGAGCAATATTTTCCGGCATCTTTTGGTATTTTGCTACCAAAAGATACCCGTACTGCTGTGGTGGCAAAAGGTGCGCGTGTTGTCACACGGCGTTTCGGCAACGAGCATCTTCCTACCAGAGATAAGATCTAAGATAGAGATAAGATACCTAGCTAAGATCTTATTCTTCTATCGTAGCTACTCTGCTTCTACTGGCATCTATAAAATATCCTTCCCTCTTCACATTTCCCTTCATAACCATAAATAAACCTTACTTGAATTCCTAAATCAAGTAAAAATAACACACATCATAATATTATACCCGTTTCTATAGTAAAAACACACGCAGCCTATTAAATGCCTATTCATTTAAGTTTTATCAACATTTTTAGTCATAACTTCTCATCAACAACTCAAAACTTAACTATATATCTTAATCATACGTAAACAAAATCTAAATAACACGCATGTACCATATCGTGTACCCCAGCATAACTTAACAATTTTTCAACATTCATTATCCTACTCTGGTCCCAAATTATGGAATTCTGTGCCTAGTCATATAAAAGAATTATCCACAACACGTTCATTCAAGAATCATTATAAGAACCTTATATTATCTGAATACTAATTATACATTGCCCTACTACTATTTATGCACATTTACTATGTTCATAGTAATATTTTTTCTTTTTTTCCTCATTTACCTGTAAATATATTGTAAACATGGTTTTAACATTTAGGATCTAGTACCACTAAAACTTTTAATGTTAAGTAATTTCTAGGTAATTATTAGTACTTGAGTATTTTGCCTAGATGGCGACTTTTTTAGTTTTGTAAGAAAACCTTTATAGATTTCTGCCCAAAAAGCATTGTTGCTTCCAATGGGCTACTTGCATTTTCAAAATAAACAAAAATGACACTTATCATGTAACCCCCCCCTCTTGCAAGTATAATAAAGTGTTTCAAGTGTTTCAAGTGTTTCATACACGTGTCTTGTATATATAGAGTAATTTAAGGCTGATTCACACTGGCGTTTTCTCGTCACATTTATCTGACGAGAAGGGGTCTGGGTCTGGGGCTGGTGTCATGATCGCAAGTTTTCAAAAAAAATCACACACCGATCGCTCGGTCTTTATCTACCGACTTGACGAGAATTTCGCGCGCCAAATTCAAATAAACGCAGAAGCCAGCACCACCCTCTCCCAAATTACTCCAATTATTGGTATAATTTCGATATTGGGCACTAAAAACTAACAAATTTAACTTACATCATCGTGCAGATCTTTTCATCCTTAATTTGAATCCAAATTTCCCATGCCAATGGCGATACATATAATACCGAAAAGTTTCCATTTTAGCTAGCCATAAACGGTTGTTAGTTTAAATCAGATTATGTTAGGTTAGACGTGGGGTTTGATTTAGTAGATGATATCAAGGAAAATCCGCACTAGCCCGCAAGAGACCGACTTCTCGTCAGATAAATGTGACGAGAAAACGGCAGTGTGAATCAGCCTTTATATCCTATTTATTTCTCCTACCCTACTCTACCAAACTTTATTTTCCTCCTCTCATCTTTATTTTCCTCCTCATCTACACCATATTACTATTACTATACAAAATTATACAGCTATATTCCCTGTATAGGCTACAGCACTTATTTTCCCTAAACATATCACATAGAGATGCTACAGCATCTCTTGACCAACCAAGATTGGTAATTTCTCTTTATTTCAATGAAATGTGTAGTTCGTACAAGTCACAACACACACAGATATGATGAGCCATTGTATCCAGGAAGGATTTTATGAATAAATATCTTGTTGCCCAGTAGCTTAAAATTGTTCTTACTGGGCGACAGTTTTCCATCACTGAGAGACATTTTGGTCGCCCAGTTATGATGTAAAAAAATGCACTGACATAAGGAGTAAAAAGGCTTTGAAGAAATGTTAATGTTATAGTCTAGCGTTGCATGGCAGTTGCAGGATTCACAGAAAACCGCGGCCGCGCGGCGCCACAGCCCACAACGGCAGAGTTCGTTGCCAGCAGTGCTCAGTGACAGACCAGCGTATCGGCGGTGTGCGTGTGTGCGAAACAGGAACGTTATCAAGGTATGTTATGTTATATACTATCACTTCATTACAGCTCACAGTGTACTCGATAAAGGGATGACATGAGTTGACGTGATTTACCGGCATGCAAGCAGTCGTCATTGTGTTTCTAATGTTAGCGAGTCAATATTTCGAGGCAGGGGCGTCTAGCGGCATGCACAGGGATATGCCAAATGAGTGATGCATCGTATGACAGCAGCTTAAAGAGTATGTACATGTGTATACCATTGCATTGAATGATTGACCGTTAATAACTGACTTGTGTTGGGTGAGGTTGCATGGTATACACGTAGTATGGTGTAATATGTGGCAACGCATATCTCCCTGGCGACGTACTGTTTACTGCCCTTTAAAGCTCCCTGTAACTCACATGTCAAGGCATGGAGGATCAGTAGGCTTGAAAAAGGTAGGGCAGACATTATAGGTAAGCCAGTCAACCCGAGGAATAACCAATATGTGACAACGCGTACTCTAGTGTCTCCCTGGCGACGTACTGTTTACTGGCCTTTAAAGCTCCCTTGGCTCATATGTCAAGGCATGGAGGATCAGTAGGCTTGAAAAAGGTAGCTCATACATTATAGGTAAGCCAGTCAACCCGAGAAATAACCAATATGCAGCATAGTCCATGTCACCGTTGCGTTGCCATGCAGAACAATAACACGTTAAAATGAAGAGTACCCCTTTAACTACAACTGCTAAGACCTATTATACTCCGTCATGGTTTTTAAGGCTCTCGATATCATGTGTTGACCGCGGTTTGGATATAATGTGAGGGTGTAGGACATAACCTGGATATTTCTCTCGATATGCAGAACAATAAAACGTTAAAATTAATAGTCCCCCTTTAACTACAACTGCTAAGACCTTCTATTATAATCTTCGTCATGGTTGTTAAGCCCCTCGATCATGTGTTGACCGCGGTTTGGATACAATGTGAGGGTTTACCGTAGGATTTATTTCTCTCGATACCGGTTTTGCCTGGTTCTCCCCGCAGCTCCGCGACCTTGAACATCCCTTGCCTGCCTGCTTGCCTGCCTCCCTGCCGCGGCTCATGCTTTCTCACACAGGCAGACGGAAGGTTGTGTTATCAGGTGCCGTCACATTAATCAATACTCATAGTTAACCATTGGTATTATTGGAGCGTATGTCCCTAATCATTCACGTTATGTTGGCGTTATAAAGGGGAGGGGAGGGTGTCATCGCGCCGCTAGGGAGGGCTGCGTCATGACACCCGGTAACCCCCTGACAGGCAGCCGCGTTGCCAGCAGGTGAGTTGGGGATTGTGTTCCCGCCAACGCCCACCCCAGCCTCCAACCTCCAAAACAACTCCACCTTCAGAAACCTCCAAAAAGGAGCCAAATATCTTATAATCTTATAATAATATAAGCGAAAGTGTGTGTGTGTGTATGTGTGTGTGTGTGTGTGTGGTATAGGTTCCGCCCCCCGTGGCGGAATCCCATCATATACCACATTTTTGGAATCAGGTTGACCAGGGGAAGGTTTTAAGCCCACTTATGATATGATCCGACCACTTTTTATTTTTTTTAGCAGCCTATTACGATAATTTAAAAAAAAAGTGGGTTGCGAGAATTGAGGAAACCTTGATGTAGGGTGATGGGTAATGGGTGAGTGAATGGGTGGGGTGATGGGTAATGGGTGTGGGGTGATGGGTGAGTTAATGGGTGGGGGATGATGGGTGATGGGTGGGGGAATAGATGGGGGGTGATGGGTAATGGGTGAGTGAATGGGTGTGTGGTGATGGGTAATGGGTGAGTGAATGGGTGGGGGGTGATGGGTAATGGGTGAGTGAATGGGTGGGGGGTGATGGGTAATGGGTGAGTGAATGGGTTGGCGTTAATACATACATTTCTACATCCATGATTTCAGGAAAGTTAGAAGGGGCTATCTGGAGAGTCTGTTTGGTGGGCCGAAGGCCCACCAAACACACGTGGTGGGCCGAAGGCTCACCAATAGCCCTCCGCAGGAGCTAGCCAAAAAGTCCGCCCGGAGGGCGGCTTTGCGGCTAGTAGTAACATATGTGATGCAAAAATACGACTCGGGTAGAAAAAAGAGACATCATTAATTTAATTTATTAAATAATATAAGTTTATTGACAGCGAGCTTCGCTCGCTGTCGCTTACCATAAGACCCGTGGAACCAAGTTTCCGCCAAAAAGTGTATAACTACTCCTAATTATTGTCGGATTGAGCTGAAATTTGACATGCAAGTAGTGCTGTCAAAGTCAACGGGGGTCGTCGGAAGAATATTTTTGCGTAAAACAAGCCCTAAATGAGTAATTAGCGTAAACTACTCCTAATTATTGTCGGATTGAGCTGAAATTTGACATGCAAGTAGTGCTGTCAAAATCAATGGGGGTCGTCGGAAGAATTTTTTTGCGTAAAACAAGTCCTTAATGAGTAATTAGCGTAAAGTACTAATTATTGTCGGATTGAACTGACATTCGACATCCAAGTAGTGCTGTCAAAATCAATGGGGGTCTGTCAAACAAACTTTTTGCGTAGAACAAGCCCTTAATGAGTAATTCACGTAATGAGTTAATTGGCTGGAACGTGGCTCGCTGTCACGTTCCAGCCGCAAGAACTGAGCCAAAAGCAAAGGGGCCAGAGGCTGGACGTCTATACTTGATATATATATATATATATATATATATATATATATATATATATATATATATATATTGTATATATATATATATATATATATATATATATAGTCATTACACATGCATAGAAGTCCACAATTGCGTTCAGAAAAGAAATAATGGAGGCAGTGCAGCTACCCTGATGCACCCCTTGTGTTTGTTTATAGGATAATTCCTCAGAGCCGTAGTGATCTACCGCTGCAGCTTAGTGTTGGCCGAAGCCACCACCCCGGGAGGGGGGTCACAAGCCCCCAGCTAACACCCGGTACCCATTCACTGCTGGGTGGACAGGGACTCGGGTTTTATTAAGAAAGACCACCCATCTATCTTCGCTCCGCCCGGGGATCGAACCCGGGACTTCTCGGTTGTGAGTCGAGCGTGCTAACCACTATACTACGGAGTACCCGTGTGTTCCTTCAAGTAGGAGTAGGCATACACACACAGCATTCATTTGAAAGATAATGCTTTAGCTATATAGTGATATGAATGTAGGCATACACACAGCACTCAATTGAAAGATAATGCTTTAGCTATATAGTATTGTGAATGTAGGCATACACACACAGCACTCATTGGAAAGATAATGCTATAGCTATATAGTGATGTGAATGTAGGCATATACACACACAGCGTTCATTAGAAAGAATGCTTTAGGTATATAGGGATGGGAATGTACGTAGGCATACACACACACCACTCATTGGAAGGATAATGCTACAGCTATATAGTGATGTGAATGTTACTTAGGTACAAAGAGAATGAAGAAATGGAGCATGTAAAGTACAGTACATAATAATAACGCTTCCTTGGGTTTGCATTTAACTTGCAATGTTTGTAAGCCAACATTACTCTTGTCAACACTGGATACTGTACACATTATTGTTAAAAATTGTTAGTACAGTAGAGCTATATATACCCCAGTAATACCTACCATTATTATCTACCAGTTTAAAATAGTGTAGGGTAATAGTTCTTGCTATTACCTTCACCATGGGCTTCACAAATGGTTCGGGGACATGTTGGGACAGTTGGGGTGATTTAATATGTGTAAACCACAATATTTATTTACAAGCAGTTTTTTTTTGTGTATCTGAAAGCATGTAACTTGCATGTGTATGCATGTAGGGGATTACCTATAATGGAATAAGGGATTTTGAAGGAACTGTGTAGAGGAACAGTCAATTACAATATATTTGACCTTACTTCAATACAGTACTTTGCCTTGTGTACTTGAAGTGAGTTCATAATAGCTGCTACATAAAGTCACAAATGTTTGCATCAGTGTTCTGCATGCAGTGTTTTCTTATCGAGGTCCTCTATCTCAATGGAAATGCAGCACATATTTTTTATAAGTTTTGATATTTTGATACTTAATTAAGATGAGTTTTAGCTGACTTTTTCATACTGAAGTTTTCCATTAATGATGGCAGAAAACTATATTTTTCAGATGGCAAGAAGTTCAAAAACCGCCCGTAAACGCAAGGCAAATACAAAAAGGTAAGTACTCAGCATTACTGTGTTTTGATTTCTTTAATAACACATACGTAACAAAAATATGCAATAATATACAATAATACATATACAATAATAATTTTACTTCTTCCATCACGCTATGCACCACGCTAGCCACTGTACTACCTATTCTGTAGAAAAAGCATTCTGAAAGAGAAAATAGCACACAAAATAACAAACTGCACATTAATTAAACATAAAACATGCATAACAAGCAAAAAAGACGTTGTACTGTAGGGGACGCCGTGTGATACAAAAGAGGGTAGTGTAGAGGTCCTAAGATTGGGGCAGCACACCTGGCTAATTACCCCTAAGGATCAGGCCGCGCCATATGCTTAATTACCCTTTAGGTCATTGATTGCGGTCCCAAGGTTGGAGCCGCACACCTGGCTAATTACCACTAAGGATCAGGCCGTGCCATATGCTTAATTACCCTTCAGGTCACTGACTGCAGTCCCAAGGTTGGAGCCGCACACCTGGCTAATTACCACTAAGGATCAGGCCGTGCCATATGCTTAATTACCCTTCAGGTCACTGACTGCAGTCCCAAGGTTGGATCCGCACACCTGGCTAATTACCACTAAATGTCAGGCCGCGCCATATGCTTAATTACCCTTCAGGTCACGGCTTGCTAGGGGTGACCTGACTGGGGTCAACCAAATCCCCCTTTGTCCAGACTGGGAGTGGTAGGGCGAGTATTTTGAACTTGATAATTTTACTCACCCCAGTTGGAATGTCGTAGCATTGGATTTTCGATCTCTTATATTGAAAATAGACCCTAATTTACACATCTCGTATCATCGGATTCTCGTATACCGAATTCTCGTATAACGGGACCTCCCTGTATATCAAATAAATTTTCCCCATTGAAATTAATTGAAATACCATTAATCCGTTCCAGCCCCAAAAAAACCACCCCAATTTATTTACTGTACCTATATGACGGGACTGCACTCACCCTCCGCCATTTGCATTCGCCAGTGTTTACACTGTATCAGCTGTTGGAAACAGCTGTGGGTGGAACTGCCGCTAAACGTACTGCACTCACCCTCCGCCATTTGCATTCGCCAGTGTTTATACTCTGTGTATCAGCTGTTCGAAACAGCTGTGGGTGGAACTGCCGCTAAACGTACTGCACTCACCCAACGCCATTTGCATTCGCCAGTGTTTATACTCTGGGTGGAACTGCCGTTAAACGTACTGCACTCACCCTCCGCCATTTGCATTCGCCTGTGTGAGCACAACACAACAGAGATGTTTCCATGGCGAGGTAACCACGTGAAGTGAACGAGTGAGATGCGGGATGCTGGGCGGATGTTGTGGCGTTCGCTGCGCCAACTAGCGGCGGCGTATCTGAAGCTCGCTTGTAACAAAATAAAAACAAACAAAAACAAATAGCTCGTAACTCGGATTTTGGCTCGCAACTCAAGCCAAAAAATTGACCGAGCGACTGCTCGTGACTCGGAAAACTCGTAAGTTGGAGCACTCGTACGTCAAGGTACCAGTGTATAGCTGAAGTTGGTGCTGACGGACTATGCAGGTAATAGGCCTCGATTCAGTCTCACGGTGCAATCGCTGATTTGACACGTAATCATCCCAGCGATACCCCATGATTCTGCGAAGACACTTATTACCAAAGGCATCGATTCGTCTCTTCAAGTCGCAATTTAGTGTCCATGTCTCACAACCATAGAGTAAGACAGGGATCACAAGCGACTTGAAGATCCGGATCTTTGTCCTCCTGCACAGGTACCAACAACACCAAATACTCCTGCTGAGCGAGTCCATAACACCGTGGGCTATGCCAATCTGCCGTAAGACTTCTTGTCGTGACCCGCCGTCATTATGGACTGCGCTACCAAGGTATGTAAAACTTTCCAAGATCTCATGTCCTCGCCACATGCATGAACAGACTGTACTGTTTCATCTAGTAAGCCTCTAAACACCTGGACCTTGGCCTTAAGCCAGGAGACCTCAAGTCCCAAAGGCATTGCCTCCTTGTGCAGCACCTCGAGAGCCATCACCAGGACCTCCAGCGACTCAGCAACGGCAAAAACAAGATCAGTGATCTTGGTGTTGCCGAGGGATGCTCCACAATCACTTTGATCTACAACTTTGCCCAATACCCAGTCCATTCAAGTCTTGAAAAGTGATGGGCCAAGGACGCACCCTTGCCTCACTCCTGTATTCACAGGAAAGAAGCTGGATACACCTCCCTCACACTTCACAGCACTCTCAGTCCCAGAGTACAGACCAGTCATCAAACCAATAGTCCTTCCAGGAATCCTGCGATGTCGCAAAAGATCCCAGAGTGACTCACGATGCACTGAGTCAAACGCCTTCTTGAGATCAACATAGGCTGCAAGCATCCCCTGTCGAAACTCACGCCGGCGTTCCACCAGGACACGAAGCGCTAGGATACGGTCCGTTGTTGACTTACCAGGCGTGAAACCAGACTGCTGAGGTCTCTGATGCTTCAGCAGATGACTGCGGATCCGCGTCAGCAATAGATGGCAAGCACCTTGCCTGGAACGCTGAGCAGTGTAATACCGCGGTAATTGTTGCAGTCCTGACGGTCCCCTTTCCCTTTCCTGATAGGGACGAGCAGCTCCCTTTTCCAGTCAGGAGGACTGGCCTTGCATCCCCATCCATGAATTTATCTAGCCTCCCTTTAAAGCTCTAATGACTCCGCACTAACTACCTGTCTACTGAGTCCATTCCAATCATTTACCACCCTATTTGTGAACCTATTTTTTTCCTATTTCTTTTTAAAATTAATTATAATGGTGATATTTGCTGATACGCATTCTGATTTATATTTTCCAGTGCAGCGGGTCCAGCCAAGCTTCAGCGGGAGGACAGTACCAACACCCAGCTGAGGCTTGCTATTAATGAGGCCAAAGCTTCGGCTTCCAAAGAACAGAAGACCAGGAGCTACAAACCTGACCAGATTTTGCTGACCCAACTCCCCAAGGTAGCACTCGTGTACTCCACCTCTGACTTCTTCCAATAGTTGTGATTCTCAGGTTCAGGGCTGTTTCTTACTATATGCGAACTACATAGCATAGGGATAGCATACTACGGAACATACTACGGTTAGGGATAGGAACTACATAGCATAGGGATAGCATACTACGGAACATACTACGGTTAGGGATAGGAACTACATAGCATAGGGATAGCATACTACGGAACATACCACGGTTAGGGATAGGAACTACATAGCATAGGGATAGCATACTACGGTTAGGGATAGGAACTACATAGCATAGGGATAGGATACTACGGAACATACCACGGTTAGGGATAGGAACTACATAGCATAGGGATAGCATACTACGGAACATACCACGGTTAGGGATAGGAACTACATAGCATAGGGATAGCATACTACGGTTAGGGATAGGAACTACATAGCATAGGGATAGGATACTACGGAACATACTACGGTTAGGGATAGGAACTACATAGCATAGGGATAGCATACTACGGTTAGGGATAGGAACTACATAGCATACAACTGCATAGGGCCCCCGAAGCCACCAAGGGGCCCCCAAGCTGCTATTATTTGCTTTTTTTTTAGAATCTAGTCTCTTTTCCTCTTAAAGTGCACCAGATTGATGCATTCAAATAGTATAGGCATAGACCACCTTAGCGGGCTTGGAATCAATCCCCCACCATAGTTTTACAAAATAGGGCCCCAAAAGGCTAGAAATGGCACTGCTCAGGTTTACTAGATTTTGAACAAAGCAGAAGTTGGTCGAAGGTTAGAAAAAGTTAGAAGTTAGTTGAATCGTTAGTTAGTTAGAAGGAGGTGAATAGTCTTAAGATAGCTGAGGCTGGATCACCCTTATACTATTGTTATGTTAGTGTATTGTAATGGATTTAACTTTACAATGCCAACAGAATGCTCCTTTAGCACTGTAACTCTAAGATAAGCTGAGGCTAGACCACCCTTATTATTGTATTGTTATGGATTTAACTTTACATTTAACACCAACAGAATGCTCCTTTAGCACTGTAACTCTAAGATAAGCTGAGGTTAGACCACCCTTATTATTGTATTGTTATGGATTTAACTTTATAATGCCAACAGAATGCTCCTTTAACACTGTAACTCTAAGATAAGCTAAGGCTGGACCACCCTTATTATTGTATTGTTATGGATTTAACTTTATAATGCCAACAGAATGCTCCTTTAACCCCTTCATGCCCAGATCTTTCCTTTGTTATAAAAAAATGTATGTTCTCGAACCATAAAATTACGAAAAGTAACTTGATATACCAAATTAGATAGTGGACAAGGATGCTAAACAGGTCATATCTGTAAAATATTGCTTATATTCACTAAAAATCGTCCAATGGCATCCAAATTACAATGGAAATTACACTTTGGGTCTCAAGGGGTTAATAGCTACTGAGGAAATATTAACCCGGTATATCATGTTGCAGGCTACCATCCATGAAGACCACACATGCATGCTGAACCAGACCAACATCGGCCATAACAACAACAAGTTTTATATCGTTCAAGTCGTCAAGGATGCGAAGAATAACTATAGTTGTTTCACCCGCTGGGGACGAGTGGTGAGTGGAAGCAGAATCTAAAAATAAGTATTAATAATCTAGAGTAATAATCTATAAGTAATAATTCATCTAGTAATAAACTCAATTTAGACTTGGAGTGGAAGGGCGTCGGTTTGTCTTTCACGTCTCTCGCGTTCAATTCAGTTGTTTACTAATACATGCTTTCAGGTGATGCTATATATACAAGAATACCAATAGGGAGCTTTTAAAGGAGGCTGGATAAATTCATGGATGGGGATGAAAGGTGGATGTAGGTAGTGTTAAGTAACAGGAACTACCACGTGTTGGTCTAGCGGCCTCCTGTAGCTTCCTTATTTTCTTATGTTCTTATATACATGTCATCAAGTAGGAGAAAGAACACGGGAATATAAAGATTAAATTAATTTGCTCTTGAATGAACAGGTGAAGAGGAGTCCTTCTGTTTAGGAATTATATTCTTTACATTACAAAGAATTATTTGTATGAAGGAAGAGCCTTATTCTTAATTGAAAGTTTTTTTCCTCATAAGTGTGGAGGTGTAACTACGTGCTATATACAGCCTATTGGGGAGGCGGTAGCAGAGTGGTTAGTGTCACCGTGTGGTGTTCTCGAGGACCCGAGTTCGATCCGAGTGAGACCCATAAATCCACTTAAAATGTTCTGCACCGTCGAGTGGCCTAAGAACACCCACATGCCCTGCCCATTAACTCTACCTTCGATTGCGAATGCATCGAAGGACACAGGGGGGCGTCATGAGCCTCTAATGATCTAATCACAGGCGTCACTATAAAAATCCTGCCTGCGCCACCACGGACGAGAGCCAACCATCATAGCCCTCAAGTGAGCCTCCAGGGCCTACCATTCGAGCCCTGGAGGTCACTGCCTACAGGCGCTATAGGCATAGATGTAAAAAAAAAAATAGTTTCATGTGTTTTACCAGGGTCTTTCTCTTCTTGCAGGGGGAGGAAGGGCAGCACGGCTTGGATAATCACAAAAAAGATGCTGCAGCGGCAATCAAAGCATTCAGGAAGAAATTCTATGATAAAACAAAAAATAATTGGGATAAAAGGGATGATTTTCAACCTGCTCCTGGAAAATACACCATGATTGAAATCGGTAAGTGCGTACAGTACTCTACTCTGTGTCAGTAATCTGTGGTCAGTAAGTGCGTACAGTACTCTACTCTGTGTCAGTAATCTGTGGTCAGTAAGTGCGTACAGTACTCTACTCTGTGTCAGTAATCTGTGGTCAGTAAGTGCGTACAGTACTCTACTCTGTGTCAGTAATCTGTGGTCAGTAAGTGCGTACAGTACTCTACTCTGTGTCAGTAATCTGTGGTCAGTAAGTGCGTACAGTACTCTACTCTGTGTCAGTAATCTGTGGTCAGTAAGTGCGTACAGTACTCTACTCTGTGTCAGTAATCTGTGGTCAGTAAGTGCGTACAGTACTCTACTCTGTGTCAGTAATCTGTGGTCAGTAAGTGCGTACAGTAGTGATGCGACCAATACCACGGAAAGACTTGATCGTGTGATTATGTGAACTCATCTTAGGTTTAAAATCACTGAAGCTAAAATTCTGAAATATAAGTACAGGGTAGGGCTTTTTATATGCTTTTAAATCAAGCTAATTGGCCTAATCATAAGTACTGAAGCCTGATACACTTATGAGGTTGCTGCTTATTCAGATAATTGAAGGGGAAACTTCCACACATTATGAGCCATTAGATATATGTATAAGTTTATATCATTGGCCCTACATATCTTAGTGGCTCACCATGATATTACTTGTCTTGTGTGTATCCTGGCTGTGATCGGAGAAGGTTGAGGTATACGACATGGAGAGATGAAGTGTCCAGTGAAGAGGTGGCAAGAAAATGTGGATTGAAGGAGCAGAGTACAGTGCTGGGAGTAAGGCGATTGAGGTGGTTTGGGCACGTGAAGAGGAGAGAAGGACCGCAACCCCCACCCCAGCAAGTGAATGTGTATAATGACAGCTGACCGGGAGGGCTGAATCAATCAACCAATCATTGGGGCCATACGCCGGGGGGTGCGTCGCCTCGCCAACCCTACGACGCCACTCCCGGGGGTCACCACGCGCGAGTCTCCATGCAGGCTCCTTTCCCATACCCAGCAGCTCTCGACAAGAAACATCAACTTGCCCCAGCCACGAGCCTTGTGGGCGCCCCCTTGGCCTCCTCCACGGCGGATTGTCTCTTACAGACACAACCCGATGGGAAGGATCGGTTTCAGGGTAGCGTGCCACATGCCCATATAGCCGAAGTTGGCGCTGACGGACTATGCAGGTAATAGGCCTTGATTCAGTCTCACAGTGCAATCGCTGATTTGACACGTAATCATCCCAGCGATACCCCATGATTCTGCGAAGACACTTATTACCAAAGGCATTGATTCGTCTCTTCAAGTCACTATTTAGTGTCCATGTCTCACAACCATAGAGTAAGACAGGGATCACAAGCGACTTGAAGATCCAGATCTTTGTCCTCCTGCACAGGTACCGACAACGCAAAATACTCCCGCTGAGCGAGTCCATAGCACCGTGGGCTATGCCAATCCGCCGTAAGACTTCTTGACGTGACCCGCCGTCATTATGGACTGCGCTACCAAGGTATGTAAAACTTTCCAAGATCTCAATGTCCTCGCCGCATGCATGAACAGACTGTACTGCTTCATCTAGTAAGTCTCCAGACACCTGGACCTTGGTCTTAGGCCAGGAGACCTCAAGTCCCAAAGGCTTTGCCACCTCATGCAGCGCCTTGAGAGCCATCACCAGGACCTCCAGCGACTGCAAAGATTACTGCATCATCGGCAAAAACAAGATCAGTGATCTTGGTGTTGCCGACGGATGCTCCACAATCACTTTGATCTACAACCTTGTCCAATACCCAGTCCATACAAGCGTTGAAAAGTGAGGGGGCAAGGACGCACCCTTGCCTCACTCCTGTATTAACAGGAAAGAAGCTGGATACACCTGCCCCACACTTCACAGCACTCTCAGTCCCAGAATACAGACCGGTTATCAAACCAATAGAGGCTCATGCCGCCCCCCTGTGTCCTCCGATGCACTCGCAATCGAAGGTAGAGTTGATGGGCAGGGCATGTGGGTGTTCTTAGGCCACTCGACGGTGCAGAAAGGTTTTGGTTTTCTTCGGGGATCGAACTCGGGTCACCGAGAACGCCAGTCAGAGACGCTAACCACTCCGCTACCGCCTACCCCTGGTGGAGGCTGCAAGGCTGCAAGCATCCCTTGTCGAAACTCACGTCGGCGTTCCACCAGGACACTAAGGGCTTAAAGAATATGCAAAAATCTGTTATAGTGTCAACTTTTCTATCAGGCATAACATTGACTGATTTGTCCTTGAGCTATTATTGTTATCAAGTCAGAAAAGATGTATTATTAACCCTTTCACGTCACCATTGTCATTCACTTTTTGTTGTCCCGCGTAAACCCATTGTCACCCGAAATGTCACGCGCGGGAAAAAAGTTGTACTTCCACTGCGTCTAGAAACTAAACTATCAAAGGTATAGAGTTCAATTATGTTTCGTTTTTAAGCTAAGATCATTTCCTATATCATACAATGTAAAAAAAATACGCTAGCGTGAAAATAACTTACAAAACCTCGAGTTAGAAGTGAAAAAAAAAAATAATAACACCTTGCGGCAAAAAATAATATGCCAAAAATCAACTTATCATCATAGAAAATTTTTCTACATTCCATGACATAGCTGAATAAATTTCCTTTCCAATGAAGTTTAATATATTGTAATTCGCTCAAAAATAAAGCTATACAACGAAGTGAAAGATAGCGTAAAGTTTTTTTTTTTAATAAATATATTGTATAATATATATTATACAATATTATATTAAACAAAATATATTTTAATATAATATATTGTAATTCGCTCCAACGGTCAAGTGAATCTCACGTCAACAGCACGCTTTTTAAGATTTTTAATAAATATTTAAAAATATTATTTTTGGATGACGCTCAAAGACGTCATTTGTACGTGAAAGGGTTAAATCTGCAGTGTGACCGAGTAACCACAGGGTGACACTTGAAAAAGGAACTACCACGTGTAGGTCTCGCGGCCTCTTATAGCTTTCTTATTTTCTTATGTTCTTATGAATCTTGTCTTTACAGAGGAGGAGGAAGAGGTTGATGTTCTTATTTATGTTCTTATAAGAACATAAGAACATAAGAAAATAAGGAAGCTACAAGAGGCCGCGAGGCCTACATGTGGTAGTTCCTGTCACCTAACACTACCTACATCCACCTTTCATCCCCATCCATGAACCTATCCAGCTCCTCTTTAAAGCTCCCTAATGACTCCGCACTAACTACCTGTCTACTGAGACCATTCCATTCATTCACCACCCTATTTGTGAACCAGTTTTTCCCTATTTCCTTTCTAAATCTACGCTTTTCCAGCTTGAATCCGTTATGAATCTTGTCTTTACAGAGGAGGAGGAGGAGGCTGATGTTCTTATGTTCTTACAAATCTTATCTTTACAGAGGAGGAGGAGGAAGAGGTTGATGTTCTTATGTTCTTAAGAATCTTTTCTTTGCAGAGGAGGAGGAGGAGAGGCTGATGTTCTTACGTTGTTATGAATCTTGTCTTTGCAGAGGAGGAGGATGATGATGATGATGATGAGGAGGAGGAGGAGGCTGATGCAGTGGATGGAGGGCAGATCAGTAAAGCCGCAGTCACCTCTGCTCCGTGTACCCTAGATCGCAGGACACAGCTGATGATTATGATAATTTTCTCAGAAGACATGTTTAGCGGTCAGATGTCCTCAATGAATATAGGTAAGGCTCACCCTAAGTTCTTGAAATATTAAAGGTGGAGGGATTGAAACTACATGTGAGAAAAAGGTGATGAAGAAACACAATGTATCACAAGTTTTTTTGCCCTTAACCAGTCCTTTGTCATGTAAACAAAAATATACTCTCCTGGTGTCTGTTATTCCTATGTAATCCTATGTAATCCTCCTCTTACGTAGGTTCTTTTTTCCCTTTTTCAGCCTTTTTTCCTCCACTTTCCAACTTTGTTCCCTCTAAGAATGAGAAAAAGAAGTTTAATCAAGTAAGTTCAAGAAAAGGTCAAAAGTTCATTCAGTATGTGAAAAAGTATTTTGCGTTGTCGGTACCTGTGCAGGAGGACAAAGATCCGGATCTTCAAGTCGCTTGTGATCCCTGTCTTACTATATGGTTGTGAGATATGGACACTAAATAGTGACTTGAAGAGACTAATCAATGCCTTTGGTAATAAGTGTCTTCGCAGAATCATGGGGTATCGCTGGGATGATTACGTGTAGGTCTCGCGGCCTCTTGTAGCTCCCTTATTTTCTGATGTTTTTATCCCTTTAACCACTTTTGTTGAGGGATAGACTTGTTATAGGTGACGTCTAAGTTTTTTTTGTGATAGTCATTGAATAAGTCATTGTACTTGTCCTGTACTGATACTGATAGATGTATCCAACAGACATCAAGAAGATGCCTTTGGGGAAGCTGAGTAAAGTGCAAATAGCCAAGGGACTGGAAGCCCTGCTGGATATTGAAGCTGCAATCAAGAAGGATGAGGTACTTACTAGAAGCCTCAGTTAATGATTGAGCTTCAACCCCTTAACGCCCAGAGCTTTCCTTATAGATAAATAACCATATGTTGTCAATCATATAATCCGTCATAAATAATCTTATGTTGTCGAGCCATAAAATTGCGAAAAGTAACTTAATATACCAAAATAGTTAGTCGACAAGGATACTAAACACGTCATATCTATAAAATATTGCTTATATTCACTAAAAAAATCGTCTAATGGTACCCAAATTACAATGGAAATTACGTTCTGGGCCTCAAGGGGTGAAGATGATAACCAGATATGAAGTGTTTTAATAAGTCAGACCTGCTTTTCAGTGATGTGTATTATGTTTTCCAGCCAAAAGATGTACTCATGGATCTGTCGTCAAAGTTTTACACGCACTGCCCCCATGACTTTGGCCGCAGTGTGCCTCGCGTGTTGGATACGGATTCCATCGTGCAGCAGAAGAAGGAAGTCATGTTGACGCTCAGTGACATCGAGCTGACTCAGTCTCTCCAAAAAGATAAGGTTTGCCACGTCTTGTCACAAAAGTTATTACGGCTATAGTCTCCATTTTATCAAGTCTCGTAGAAATTATCCATCAACCACCTTCTCAATTAGTAGAGTGGTAGTTTTGATCCCCTCCCCTTCCTTGTGAGGGAGGTATTGTTCACTCACCATAGGGGGAGAGTAGGAAGGTACAGTAAAAGCCTTATAACTCGGCACGATAGGGGCTCTGGCCCTTGCCGAGTTATTCAATGTGCCGAGTTATGCAATGTCCTCCTCTGATATGGGTATAATAAAAAAAAAAAAGAAAAAAAAAAATACAGTACTGTAAAAGCATAAAAACTACACTTACCAATGAACGGTGTAAAAAAAAAAAAAAAATAATAAATAAATAAATAAATAAAAAACCTTGTCTTTGCCATGCCGAGTTATACAGTGCCGAGTTATAAGGCTTTTACTGTATATATATAATTATAATGGTAATGGGCAGAAATTAAAATGACTAAAGTGACTTGATACATTGGAAAGACTATAGTAATCAGGGTAGAATAAGAAGTAACGGATTCAAGCTGGAAAAGCGTAGATTTAAAAATTAAATAGGGAAAAACTGGTTCACACACGGTGGTAAATGATTGAAATGGACTCAGCCGTCAGGTAGTTAGTGCGGAGTCAATTGGGAGCTTTAAAAGAGGCTGGATGAATTCATGGATGGGGATGAAAGGTGGATGCAATTAGTGTTAAGTAACAGGAACTACCACGTGTAGGTCTCACGGCCTTTTGTAGCTTCCTTATTTTTTCATGTTCTTATGTCATGTTTCAGTACTTGATCAAACATCTGAACACCGATTACAGGTTGAAGTTCCCAAACTCTGCAAACTCGGGACCAGCGCCGAGCCGAGTAATGGAAATTTCCGACTTTTAGAACGTAGATATATTAAGGGGAAAAAAAGCCATCCAACTTCTTCAAAAGATCAATTTTCTCAGAAATAGTTAACACATTGTTCTTCCTTTTCTTTTCACTTGCACCAGTAGGTGTTCCTGGACGTTTGGGAGCCATAATACCAATAACAGACCTGTAGAAGTACACAAAATAACAGTGTACACAACTCTACAGTCACAACACCACTGAACAATAACAACAAACAAATCGGCGGGAGAAACCAAGCGGCCTAGTGTGGTGGCACCTAGCGGCCGATCCGGCAACTACGCGCCGGGTTTTGGGTGTTCTGCCGGGTTTTGGAAAATCTGGAACAATAGCCGAGTTTTGGGTGTTGCCGAGTCTTGGGAACTTCAACCTGTACTTGCATTTTATTGTTTATAGATGAAATATCAATTTGTTATTCATTCTTATTTTTTTTCCAGGCAGATAAAGGCATTCATCCCACTCTTGAAAAATACCAGATGCTTGACTGTGCAATGGAACTTATTGATAAAAAGACTACAGAATTCAAGGTCAGTTGTGTTGTATTATCATGTAGACGAGCGCTTGTGAAAAACTTAACCCCTTCACGCCCAGATCTTTCCTTTGCTATATAAAAAAGTCTGTTGTTAGCCATAAAATTACAAAAAGTAACTGAGTATATCAAATTAGCTAGTGGACAAGGATACTAAACAGTCATATTAATAAAAACTGCTTATATTCACAAAAAATCGTCTAATGGTAGCCAAATTACAATGGAAATTACGTTCTGGGTCTCAAGGGGTTAAATGAGACTAAGTAACGTACATAATTGTCAGAGACTAAGTTATAATCTGAAAAGTTTATTGTAACCAAATTTTTTGATGGAATCTGTTATACATATTATACAATTATACATTATACAAAAGAAAGTTTTATGATGAAGAAGACTGACATTAAGAAATCGATCACAACCAGTTACATGCCTTTCCCATCCAAAGCTATAGGCTGAGACGTCCTTGTCTACACATGTCTATATAAAATTATATGAACTTCAAATAGTGTTTATTCCATCACTTAAAGGTAAATATTGTTCAAGTGTAGGTAAACTCCATCAAGGGGATTACTAGAGTGAGAGAGTCTCCATTTACTAGAGAACCAAGTTATGTTACATGTTACTAATGAGGTGGATGTAGGTAGTGTTAAGTAACAGGAACTACCTTGTGTAGGTCTCGCAGCCTCTTGTAGCTTCCTTATATTCCTATGTTCTTATGTGAAATTGCTTTTTTTTTTTCCAGCTACTCGAGGAATACTCCAAAGCCTGCAAGGACACCCGCAAAGGAGCACTCTTGGACATTTGGAGCATGGACCGTAAAGGTGAATGTGACAGGTGAGCCCACAACACCAGCAGCTTGTCTTTGATCAATAGTTTAAAAAGTCATGAAAGAGCTGGAGCATTTTTTTTTTTTTTATTTATTTATTTATTTATTTATTTATTTATTTATTTATTTATTTATTTTGTAGGTTCCAGAAACATGACGACCTCCAGAATAGGAAGTTGTTGTGGCACGGGACCAGCGTGGCGGTGGTGGCGGCGATCCTCAAGGCGGGGCTGAGGATCATGCCCCACTCCGGAGGCCTCGTGGGTAAGGGCATCTACTTCGCCTCAGAACACGCCAAGAGCTCCAGGTATGGTAAGTTATTGCAAGAGGAATTTTTTCAACAGAGTTTTTTTTTAATAGGAACTACCACGTGTAGATCTCGCGGCCTCTTGTAGCTTCCTTATTTTCTTATGTTCTTAACCCCTTCACGCCCAGATCTTTCCATTAATTGATATATAAAATCGTCTGTTAGCCATAAAATTACGAAAAGTAGTTTAATATGCCAAATTAGTTAGTGGACAAGGATACTAAACAGGTCATATCTATAAAATATTGCTTATATTCACTAAAAGTCTTCTAATGGTAGCCAAATTACAATTGAAATTACGTTCTGGGTCTCAAGCGGGTATGGGTCTCAAGCGCTTCTGGGTCTCAAGCGGTTATGGGTCTCAAGCGGTTATGGGTCTCAAGCGGTTATGGGCCTCAAGCGGTTATGGGCCTCAAGCGGTTATGGGTCTCAAGCGGTTATGGGTCTCAAACGGTTATGGGCCTCAAGCGGTTATGGGCCTCAAGCGGTTATGGGTCTCAAGCGGTTATGGGTCTCAAGCGGTTATGGGTCTCAAGCGGTTATGGGTCTCAAGCGGTTATGGGTCTCAAGCGGTTATGGGTCTCAAGCGGTTATGGGTCTCAAGCGGTTATGGGTCTCAAGCGGTTATGGGTCTCAAGCGGTTATGGGTCTCAAGGGTTATGGGTCTCAAGCGGTTATGGGTCTCAAGCGGTTATGGGTCTCAAGTGGTTAAAGCATCAGTGCACATAATGTAATACTAACTATGTACTTTGTTTCTCATAATTTATAAGATTTAATTTAATGAGTCTCTAGAAAAACACAGTGTTTCTTATGACTTCTACATTCTTTTCAGTTAATTCGCATTGTGGCGTTTATGAGGGTGAAAAGAATGTTGGCTTCATGTTCTTGGTGGAAGTGGCGCTGGGGAAGGAGAAGAGTATCCTGCAGTACGACAGTTCCCTCACCAAGGCTCCCACAGGGTTTGACAGTGTCGTGGCCAGGGGAAGTAATGAACCAGGTAAGCGTTACACCTCTCACTACTGTCTTCTTCTTACTATTCTTTCTTTTTCTTCTCCTATTTTTTTTTACACATTTATGCCTATAGCGCCTGTAGGCAGTGACATGTGGTGCAGGCAGGATCTTTATAGTGACGCCTGTGATTAGAGGCTCATGCCGCCCCCTGTGTCCTCTGATGCACTCACAATCGAAGGTAGAATTAATGGGCAGGGCATGTGGGTATTCTTAGGCCACTTGACGATACAGAAATATTTTAAGTGGATTTATGGGTCTCACTCGGGATCGAACGCGGATCTTCGAGAACGCCACTCGGTGACGCTAACCACTGCTACCGCCTTCCCATCCCCTCCCGTTTAATTAACATCAGTTTTTCCAATATTTAGTATTTTATGAGGTTAGACGGCCGATGATATGCTTCCAACTATCTACTATTCATTGCCTCAAGGTCTTCAATGCCCAATGCTGTCAGATCCTCTTCAATACACTGCCTAAGCTTTTCTTTAGGGAGCTAAGGTAATGCTTCCCTTTAATCATTTATGAGTGCATATAAGCGGGTCGGGTACCTTCTCTCTAGAACGCACTGAAGCTTTGAATCTTTACAAGCTGTCTGACTGTCACAGGCGTAAGGTCCATTCAATTTTGGGAAGGTTCCTTCTTGATTTAACAAAATTTGCATATACATTTTCGAAGTTTTAAAACACTCACTGGAAGGCTGGCTGATGAAGGATATGAAGGATGCAGGGAGGACACAGGAAGGATATGAAGGATGCAGGGATGACACAGGAAGGATATGAAGGATGCCTGGAGGACACAGGAAGGATGCAGGGAAGGGACAGTAACACAGGAAGGATATGAAGGATGCAGGGAAGTGACAGGAACACAGGAAGGATGTGAAGGATGCAGGGAATTACAGGAACACAGGAAGGATATGAAGGATGCAGGGAAGTGACAGGAACACAGGAAGGATATGAAGGATGCAGGGAAGTGACAGGAACACAGGAAGGATATGAAGGATGCAGGGAAGTGACAGTAACATAGGAAGGATATGAAGGATGTAGGGAATTACAGGAAGGATATGAAGGATGCAGGGAGAACACAGGAAGGATATGAAGGATGCAGGGAAGAGACAGGAACACAGGAAGGATATGAAGGATGCAGGGAGAACACAGGAAGGATATGAAGGATGCAGGGAAGTGACAGGAACACAGGAAGGATATGAAGGATGCAGAGAAGTGGCAGGAACACAGGAAGGATGTGAAGGATGCAGGGAATTACAGGAACACAGGAAGGATATGAAGGATGCAGGGAATTACAGGACACAGGAAGGATGCAGAGAAGTGACAGTAACACAGGAAGGATATGAAGGATGCAGGGAATTACAGGAACACAGGAAGGATATGAAGGATGCAGAGAAGTGGCAGGAACACAGGAAGGATGTGAAGGATGCAGGGAATTACAGGAACACAGGAAGGATATGAAGGATGCAGGGAAGTGACAGGAACACAGGAAGGATGTGAAGGATGCAGGGAAGTGACAGGAACACAGGAAGGATATGAAGGATGCAGGGAAGACAGGAAGGATGTGAAAGATGCAGGGAAGGACACAGGAAGGATATGAAGGATGCAGGAAAGGACAGGAACACAAAAACAGACACTGCCTTACAATGACTACTATTATCAACATTGATTATGAAGACAAGGATCATAGAGTTACAGGAATTGTCATTGAGAACAAATTTTGGTCAAAGTGGAAAAAAGAGTGAAGGTAGCAGACCTAGATGACTGGTGACCGGCAGAATACGGCAGCTTGGTGGATGGGCAGGACTGTCAGGACACGATCACAGAGCCACTTACTTACTTCCCTGCCAACCCTGATTGTCTAATGAAATCATGTCTTTTCTGCAGATCCCAAAAAGGATAAGAAACATGTGTTGGATGGCAAGGACGTGGTTGTCCCTGTTGGAAAGCCTGTGCCTCAGAAGCAGTGGAGCAAGAGCGGCTTCAACCAGAGTGAATATCTCGTGTACAAGGAGAGCCAAGCAAGACTCAGATATTTACTGAAATTCTCATTCAATTAAAAGGCATTGACAGTATAATGGTGCAAAGTTCCTGGAAGTATGCACGAACACTTGAAGTATTGATACGTATTATGCAAGCATTATACGTATTATTTTATACGTGCTATGCAAGTATGAAATAGGAAGGAGTTTCTTGTTTTGATGGGAAATGACTACCAGAGGAATTACTTACAGGAACTACCACGTGTAGGTCTCGCGGCCTCTTGTAGTTTCCTTATTTTCTTATGTTCTTATGTTCAGAGGAAGGACTCCACCTCGGCACCCTCGTCCCTTATACGACTCACAGGGAATAGAGACACCTTCCCTATGTCCTGGGTTTCAGGGCCTGGCTATGATTAACCCCTTCACGCCCAGATCTTTCCTTGGCTATATTAAATTGTCTTGTTAGCCATAAAATTAGGAAAAGTAACTGAATATACCAAATTAGTTAGTCAACAAGGATGCTAAACAGGTCACATCTATAAATATTGCTTATATTCACTAAAAATCGTCCTAATGGTAGCTAAATTCACAATGGAAATTACGCTCTGGGGCTCAAGGTGTTAACCACTGAGGCAGACTGCACCACAAAGCAGTGACATAGACCAGTGTGTAGTAGGCGAAGGGGTCAACACATCCCTACGCCAAGAACAGGGGGTTTGTCGTCTTTCTGTTTAGCGTCTGTTTTTCCCATATTTTTATGAGGTTAAACGACCGATGAGACACTTCCAACTATCTCTATCTGTTGCCTCAGCTTCTTCAATGCCCAATGCTGCCAGATCCTCTTCAACACACTGCCTCCATGCCTTTGGTTTATGTGCATATAAAGGCAAGTTAGACTGGCCATGGGAGGAAAGTCTCATGTAAAATTGGAAGACAGGTGCCGTAAGACTGGAAATGTAGAGGATAGGAAAAGATCATTAGGATGTGAAGAGGATCAGCACAATAGCAAGTTGAGAAGAATGAGAGAAAAGTTCGCAGACCAAAAAAAGTACATAACGTAAAAACTTGCCATGAATGGAAGGAAATTTCAAGGAATCGACATCAGAATAGATAGGAAGATAGATTAGCAGATGGCAAATTTGAAGCTGAAGGTGTTGAGTCTTCTGATATAAAGTGGTGAGTGAGATAGGACTTCCTTTTCAGCCTTTGATGGGCAGTGTTAGTCATCGGTGCAAGGCAGCTTAGTGGATCGCATGGTTTCAACAGATCTTAGTTTATTATGATGGGATTGATTTATAGGGAGTAATGTTTGTAAGCGTCCCTTGCAAGGCATCTATGCTTGTAATTCCTGACCAAGCTGTAATGTGGGAACACACTGGCATATATCTAACTTGTTTACTTACAAAAAAAGTTTATTGTTTTTATTTTATTAAGAGAAAATGCAAAGATTTTTTTTTGTGTAAGAAATGAAGACAGAATTACACCCACCCACCCACCCACCACACCACACCCACACCCACCCACCCACCCCACCACACCACCCACCCACCCACCCACCCACCCACCCCCACACCACCCACCACACCCACCCACCCACCCACCCACACACACCACCCACCCACCCACCCACCCACACCACCACCCACCCACCACACCCACACCACACACACACACACACACACACACACACACACACACACACACACACACACACACACACACACACACACACACACACACACACACACACACACACACACACACACACACACACACACACAAGGCATGACTTAAAGCCTAAAAGAAGGAGTGTTTTTATGAGCTATATAATTATGATATACACATTCACAGGAACAATCTGTTGATATTTGTTAATTTGTTTTGTGATATTTATTTGCACAGTGATAGGAAAAATATATATGTTCTTTTCACTTATGTGTTTTATGATACCCAACTATAATAGCCGTGAATAGATCTGTCTTCTACTTGAGTGTTTATTGAGATACGTATCACTATGTATTTGTCACCTGTTCCTCGGAGCTTTCTCTAGAGATTGGCCATAGCATAGAGATTAATTTGCATCTGTTCGTTGGTCATAACATAAGGATTAATTTGCATCTGTTCGTTGGTCATAACATAAGGATTAATTTGCATCTGTTCGTTGGTCATAACATAAGGATTAATTTGCATCTGTTCGTTGGCCATAGCATAAGGATTAATTTGCATCTGTTCGTTGGTCATAACATAAGGATTAATTTGCATCTGTTCGTTGGTCATAACATAAGGATTAATTTGCATCTGTTCGTTGGTCATAACATAAGGATTAATTTGCATCTGTTCGTTGGTCATAACATAAGGATTAATTTGCATCTGTTCGTTGGTCATAACATAAGGATTAATTTGCATCTGTTCGTTGGTCATAACATAAGGATTAATTTGCATCTGTTTCGTTGGCCATAGCATAAGGATTAATTTGCATCTGTTCGTTGGTCATAACATAAGGATTAATTTGCATCTGTTCGTTGGTCATAACATAAGGATTAATTTGCATCTGTTCGTTGGCCATAGCATAAGGATTAATTTGCATCTGTTCGTTGGTCATAACAAGGATTAATTTGCATCTGTTCGTTGGTCATAACATAAGGATTAATTTGCATCTGTTCGTTGGTCATAACATAAGGATTAATTTGCATCTGTTCGTTGGTCATAAGGATTAATTTGCATCTGTTCGTTGGTCATAACAAGGATTAATTTGCATCTGTTCGTTGGTCATAACATAAGGATTAATTTGCCTCTGTTCGTTGGTCATAACAAGGATTAATTTGCATCTGTTCGTTGGTCATAACATAAGGATTAATTTGCATCTGTTCGTTGGTCATAACATAAGGATTAATTTGCATCTGTTCGTTGGTCATAACATAAGGATTAATTTGCATCTGTTCGTTGGTCATAACAAGGATTAATTTGCATCTGTTCGTTGGTCATAACTTAAGGATTAATTTGCATCTGTTCGTTGGTCATAACAAGGATTAATTTGCATCTGTTCGTTGGTCATAACATAAGGATTAATTTGCTGCTCGTTGGTCATAACATAGAGATTAATTTGCATCTGTTCGTTGGTCATAACATAAGGATTAATTTGCATCTGTTCGTTGGTCATAACAAGGATTAATTTGCATCTGTTCGTTGGTCATAACATAAGGATTAATTTGCATCTGTTCGTTGGTCATAACAAGGATTAATTTGCATCTGTTCGTTGGTCATAACACAAGGATTAATTTGCATCTGTTCGTTGGTCATAAGGATTAATTTGCATCTGTTCGTTGGTCATAAGGATTAATTTGCATCTGTTCGTTGGTCATAACAAGGATTAATTTGCCTCTGTCCTTACATATATTACTTCATCCTTGCACACTGCTCCTATTTAGCTTGCCTCTGTTATGCTGTCTCATTTATTGATGCACCCATTCTTTTTTCTTTATTCTCTATATTCACTGGCATTTTCATCATCAGGAACTACCACGTGTAGGTCTCGCGGCCTGGTGTAGCATCCTTATTTTCTTATGTTCTTATGTTCTTATCATCACGTCGTCATTGGGGGAGGCGGTGGCTGAGTGGTTAGCGCCTGGAAGTGGTGAGCTCAGCGTCCCGAGCTCAAATATCACCAGGTGCACATCTTTCCCAGAAGTGGTGAGCTCAGTGTCCCGAGCTCAAATATCACTGGGTGCAAATCAGTCCTGGAAGTGGTGACCTCAGCGTCCCGAGCTCAAATATCACCGGGTGCAAATCAGTCCTGGAAGGGGTGACCTCAGCGTCCCGAGCTCAAATATCACCGGGTGCAAATCAGTCCTGGAAGGGGTGACCTCAGCGTCCCGAGCTCAAATATCACTGGGTGCAAATCAGTCCTGGAAGGGGTGACCTCAGCGTCCCGAGCTCAAATATCACTGGGTGCAAATCAGTCCTGGAAGGGGTGACCTCAGCATCCCGAGCTCAAATATCACCGGGTACAAATTTTCCTGGAAGGGGTGACCTCAGCTCCCGAGCTCAAATATCACTGGGTGCAAATCAGTCCTGGAAGGGTGACCTCAGCATCCCGAGCTCAAATATCACCGGGTACAAATCGTTCTGGAAGGGGTGACCTCAGCGTCCCGAGTTCAAATATCACCGGGTACAAATCAGTCCTGGAAGGGGTGAGCTCAGCATCCCGAGCTCAAATATCACCTGGTGCAAATCAGTCCTGGAAGTGGTGACCTCAGCATCCCGAGCTCAAATATCACCGGGTGCAAATCAGTCCTGGAAGTGGTGACCTCAGCATCCCGAGCTCAAATATCACTGGGTGCAAATCAGTCCTGGAAGGGGTGACCTCAGCATCCCGAGCTCAAATATCACTGGGTACAAATCAGTCCTGGAAGGGGTGACCTCAGCGTCCCGAGCTCAAATATCACCGGGTGCAAATCTTTCTTGGAAGTGGTGAGCTCGACATCACGAGTTTGAAATCTGGTCGGGTGCAAATCTTTCCTCCATCGTCGAGAGGCCAAAGTCACACATTGCCCATCGATTGATTGATTGGCTTTATTTAGTAAGAGTTAGTCCAAAATTTAGATATATAGGCACATTGCATTTACATAACCGTGAAGTATGCTAGCCTTTGTCAACTCTACCTTCGATGGGGAGTCTACAGGCTTCACTAAAAGTCAGCATCATCACTACCGGTAATTCATTTCATCTGCGACACCACATGTGAGGGCCATTTATCATAGCCTTCAAAGGAACACACACGGCTAACCATCCAAGCTCTCCTGGAAAGAAAAAATATATAGATTCCACGATTGCTATGAGACAATTTTACGAGGTCATTTACCCGTAGGACTTAGCGATGAAGAGGATCAAACCAAGAAACATTATTTGGAGAACTGGTTTCTTTATTTTTTTTTTTTTTCTATTGGTTTTTTATATCATAGGAAACTGGACATGGGAAGAAAAAGAAAAAAAAATCGAAATTAGAAGTCCGCTCATTGTCAATCCGAAATGCTTACTGTATATTAATGACTGTTCTCTCTCTCTCTCCTCTCTCTCTCTATCTCTCTCTCTCTCTCTCTCTCTCTCTCTCTCTCTCTCTCTCTCTCTCTCTCTCTCTCTCTCTCTCTCTCTCTCTCTCTCTCTCTTGCTCCCTTTCTCTGTCTCGCTCCCTTTTGTTTTTTTTCCTTTTTTTTTTCTGGTAACATTACCCCCTTTCTGGCATTAGTCAATCAACAACCTTTCTTTGTTCTCCCTCCCTCCCTCCCCCTCTCTCTCTCTCTCTCTCTCTCTCTCTCTCTCTCTCTCTCTCTCTCTCTCTCTCTCTCTCTCTCTCTCTCTCCTCTCTCTCTCTCTCTCTCTCTCTCTCTCTCTCTCTCTCTCTCTCTCTCTCTCTCTCTCTCTCTCTCTCTCTCTCTCTCTCTCTCTCTCTCTCTCTCCTCTCTCTCTCTCTCTCTCCTCTCTCTCTCTCTCTCTCTCTCTCTCTCTCTGATGATGATTGGGTGACACGACCAATAGGATGCCAGTGCTCCATCAAGGGTCAAGGAGTCTCAAGTCTTACCGTATGCAGAGAGGCCTTGTGTCTGCCTTGATGATGATGATGATCGAGGAGGTGGAGGAGAGGAAAGAAGGGAATGGAAGGATAACAGATAAAAGGGGAAGACTAGGAGGAGGCGGAAGAGAAGAAGGAGAAGTTAAAGAATATCTGGAAGTATCATGTCATTGTGAATTGGCTGAAATAGGGACTTCTAATCATTGTAACTGAAGACTGACTCCATAGTCGTGTTCAGCATGCCCGAAAACTGCTATGAACAAATTTTTAAGCAAATCTATTTTTCAAAAAAATATTGCAAATTTTGCAAGGGGAATGCCTTGATTTTTTTTAAATCACGTTTTTTTCAATAACTAAATAACTATGGTACAAGATACGGCCATCGAAGCAAAAAAGTATAAAGAAAATAATATGTAATTTAGCAAATCAAGGTGCTTAGCTATTTGCCTAAGCACCTCCCTTTCTCTCATTGTTGGTACAAAATAATCGACGAAAATAGCATATTCCTAATTTTGCACAAATATCAATGTAATTTCATTTTCTTGTAGTTACCCTCCCTTTCTATCATCAGGCTTATCTTGATCAATAATTTTTACTAATGTAAATCTTGCCATCTATTTGCATTTTCGAAGCAGAAAAACTCCCTATTATGTTGAAGCCTTTCAATATTATTTTTGAGAGCCCCCCAATTATACTCTCATCTCTTAATTTAATCAGTTAATTTTACCCCCCCTTTTAATTTTTTGCAGTCCCCTAGTTTATTTTTGAAGCCGTCTTTTTTTCTTTAAGCCTCCCTCTATTATGTTTGAAGCCTCCCTCTAATTTATTTTTGAAGCCCCCCTCTAATTTATTTTTGAAGCCTCTCTCATTATTTTTGAAGCCCCCCTCTAATTTATTTTTGAAGCCCCCCTCTAATTTATTTTTGAAGCCTCCCTCTAATTTATTTTTGAAGCCTCCCTCTAATTTATTTTTGAAGCCCCCCTCTAATTTAAGGTTCAAGGCAGGATTGGTAAACAAAGAACAGTATAACGAGATGGCAAGGACAGTGAAGAAATTAACTCGAGTTGCTAATAACAATTATGAGATTAAAGTAGCAGGACAGACGAAAAAGGAACCAAAGGGGTTCTATCAGGTATATAAAACCAAGACAAGGGAATTAGTTGGGCCGTTAAGGTCAGGACAGGGTGAGGTCTTAAATACAGATGAGGATATGTGTAAGAGTCTAAATTATTATTTCTTAAGTGTTTTTACGGAGGAGGATACGCAGACGATACCTGATAGTGAACAGATGTTCAAAGGAAGCGATGGGGAGAAACTCAAAGATATTGTGATAACTAGGTGGAAGAGGGTATAGATAAAAGGAAAAAATTTAAATCGCCAGGACCAGATGAAGTGTATCCCAGGGTATTAAAGGAATGCAAGGAGGTTGTTAGTGAGTCGTTAGTGCACATTTTTAGGAAACCGGTTGAGATAGGCGATGTGCCATTATTGTGAAGGAAAGGAAATGTTTCCATATTTAAGAAGGGAGACAGAGGACTAAAGTCAAATTATCGACCCGTAAGTCTAACTTTCAGTGTGGGGTAAATTATTGGAATCTATTATTGCAAAAAACATTAGAGAGCACTTAGATAAACATAGTTTGATCAATGATTCACAACATGGATTCACCAAGGGTAGGTCATGTCTCACCAATTTATTGAGTTTTTATAGGAAAGTTTATGAGACGGCAGATAATGATAAGGATTATGATATAATATATCTGGACTTTAGTAAGGCATTTGACAAAGTACCACATGAGCGACTCTTAAATAAGGTTAAGGCTCATGGAATAGATGGGAAGGTTCTTCATTGGATCAGAGCTTGGCTAAGTAATAGGCAACAAAGGGTTACAATTAATGGTTCTAAATCTGAATGGGGACTGGTGACAAGTGGAGTTCCACAAGGGTCTGTTTTGGGTCCATTACTATTTTTGATTTACATCAACGACTTGGATAGTGGGATTAGCAGTGATATCAGCAATTTTGCTGATGATACTAAGGTAGGTAGGATTATTGGATCACAGTCTGATGTAAACATATTGCAGGGAGACTTAGATAAGCTTAACGAGTGGGCAGTCAGATGGCAGATGGAATTTAATATTGATAAATGCAGCGTTATGAATGTTGGTAGAAAAACCCTGGTAATAGATACACCATATGCAATGTATCGCAGAAAAGATCAGAAGGTGAAAAGATCTTGGAGTGAGGGTGAGCCCAGACCTCCGACCTAGGAAACAATGTATTGAGGCCAGAAATAGAGCTAATAGAGTATTAGGATTCATTACCAGAAGTGTTAAAAGTAGAAGTGCGGAAGTTATTCTAAAGCTTTATCTGGCTCTAATCAGGCCTCACCTAGACTATGCGGTTCAGTTTTGGTCTCCATATTACAGGATGGATATAGCCTTGTTAGAAACAGTGCAGAGAAGGATGACCAAAATTATACAAGGGATGCGTAACTTTAGTTATGAGAAGAGATTGAAGTTATTAAAATTACACTCACTCGAGAGACGTAAGGGGCGATCTGATAGAAGTTTTTAAGTGGATAAAGGGATTTAATAAAGGAGAGGTAGGAAAAGTTCTTACGGCTTTTAACCAGGGTAGAACAAGAAGTAATGGATTCAAGCTGGAAAAGCGTAGATTTAGAAAGGAAATAGAGAAAAACTGGTTCACAAATAGGGTGGTGAATGAATGGAATGGTCTCAGTAGACAGGTAGTTAGTGCTGAGTCATTAGGGAGCTTTAAAGAGGGGCTGGATAGGTTCATGGATGGGGATGAAAGGTGGATGTAGGTAGTGTTAGGTGACAGGAACTACCACGTGTAGGCCTCGCGGCCTCTTGTAGCTTCCTTATTTTCTTATGTTCTTATGTTCTTAATTTATTTTTGAAGCCTCCCTCTAATTTATTTTTGAAGCCTCCCTCTAATTTATTTTTGAAGCCTCCCTCTAATTTATTTTTGAAGCCTCCCTCTAATTTATTTTTGAAGCCTCCCTCTAATTTATTTTTGAAGGCCCCCTCTAATTTATTTTTGAAGGCCCCCTCTAATTTATTTTTTAAGCCACCCTCTAATTTATTTTTTAAGCCTCCTAATTTTTTTTGAAACACCCTCAACTTTTTTTCAAGCCTCCCTCTGATTTTTGTATGCCTCCATCTGATTTCTTTAAGCCTCAATCAATTTTTTTCTTCAAGTCTCCCTCTAATTTATTTTTTAAGTCTCCCTCTAATTTATTTTTGAAGTCTCCCTCTAATTTATTTTTTGAAGCCCGAGGGAGGACTCTTATTTCACGGTCTTGCACGCCGGGAATTAAACTGAAGACTTGATGAGAGGCAGATTTGAAACCGTGCCAAGAATATTGAGGAAAGTCTTAAGGTATTCATCTTATATTTATTGATCCCAGTCGTTATGTAATACAAAATCATGGATAATTCTATTTTCTTTTAACTGAGAATATTGAAAAAAAGTCTTTAAAGTAATCGTCCAGACCATTTCATCATTCCCGATTTAATGCAATCAAATTATAGCCATTAACGAGTATATCAACAATATGTCGTCACTTTTTGCATCCAGTCAGCCGTTTTTAAATAATCCGCAATCAAAATCTGCAAACTCCCCGAGCTTCCAAAACGCCCCTCACGACAAGCAAACGATGCGCCACGGCTCGGTGACGTCACAAAAGGAAGCGCGCAGATCAGAAGCACGTTAACACAAGAGATAAATATAGTACTTGAAGATTTTTGGGTGTTTCTGATAGATTTTTTTTGCGATATGCCACATGCATGCATCTTTTATGGGTGCAGCAAGACAGTTGTGCCTTCTCTCTCTCTCTCTCTCATCTCTCTCTCCTCCTCTCTCTCTCTCTCTCTCCTCTCTCTCTCTCTCCTCTCTCTCTCTCTTCTCTCTCTCCTCTCTCTCTCTCTCTCTCTCTCATCTCTCCTATATCTCTCGATCTATCATGCTCGTCTCTCTACATCTCGATCCCTCCTTTCCTTCTTCTCTCCTTAGCTTATCTCTTCCTTTCTCTCATCTCTGCTCGCTCTGATCTCTACTCTCCTCTCTCGTCATCTCTTCGTCCTCTTTCGGTGCTCTCTTCTCTCGCTCTCTCTCTCGCTCCTTAACGTTTACGTGTTTTTACGGAAATAAGGCCTGGAAATCAATTATTTTTGGTGGATTAGGTGTTTTGAATGTACTATAATTATCTAATATAATTATTCAACATAATTAGGCAAAAAAAAAATGGGTCTGGACGATTACTTTAACGTGTCAGTATTCATCTTTTTGTATTGATCTCAGTCGTTATGTAATAGCATAGAAAAATCATGGGTAATTATATTTTCTTCAAAGGTTATGTCGTCTGGTGTTCTCGCGTATGTGTAGTTCCAGAGACTTTACACAAACTTTACTTTAAAAATCTAATCTACACAAATTAATCTACTAATAATCACAGGCGTTATGTAATAGAAAAATCTTGGATAATTATATTTTATTGTTCGGTTGTGTAGTCTGGTGCTCTCGCGTATACTTCCAGAAAAGATTACAAAAACATTACTTTATTTCTAACCCTAGAATTTCCTAACCCTTCTATTTCTAATCTTTCTATTTATTTCTAACTTTATTTCTAAATTTCTCGCGTATTTAGAAAGCTTAACAGAAAGCTTTACATAAATTTTACTTTATTTCTAACCCTAGCCACGTGTAAAATCATGGATCATTTTAATTTAAGATTGTATCGTTTGGTGCTCTCACGTCTATTTAAGAAAACTTTATATATACTTAATTCATTTCTTGACTTACTTTATTTTACTTTACTTACTTTAATTTACCTAACTTTACTATTTTACTTTACTTTTTTTTTTACTTTTTACGTTTACTTACTTTTTTTACTTTTTACAACGTTTACTTACTTTTTTAATTTTTACAACGTTTACTTACTTTTTTACTTTTTACAACGTTTACTTACTTTTTTACTTTTTACAACGTTTACTTACTTTTTTACTTTTTACAACGTTTACTTACTTTTTTACTTTTTACAACGTTTACTTACTTTTTTACTTTTGACTTATTTTTACTTTTTCACTTACTTTTACCTACCGTATTTACTTTATTTTACCATTACTTTCTAACCCTATATCTAAGCCTAGCCACGTGTACCCGAGGCCTTACTAGGGTTCTCGGCGCTCACGTAATCTTCTTTTTGTACCTCATCACTCCGCCGCAACTACCCAGCCAGCGGGAAGAATGCAAATTTAACAGACTTGGACTAGTGTTCTCTCTCTCACGTTCTTCTTTTCTCTCTCACTCCCCCACTCTCTCTCTCTCTCTCTCTCTCTCTCATCTCTCTCTCTCTCTCTCTCTCTCTCCTTCTCATTTCTCTCTCTCTCTTCCCTCTCTCTCTCTCTCTCTCCTCTCTCTCTCCTTTTTCTATTTTTTCTCTATCCCTCTTCCTTCTCTCTCTTCTCTCCTCTCTCTCTCTCTCTCTCCTTTCTTCTCTCTCTTCTCTCCTTCTTCTCTCTCTCTCTCTCTCTCTCTCTCTCTCTCTCCTCTCTCTCTCTCTCTCTCTCTCTCTTCTCTCTCTCTCTCTCTCTCCCTTTTTCCTACTTTTTTCTCTTCTCTCTCTATCCTTCCCCCCCCCTTTCTTCTCTTCTCTCTCTCTCTCTCTCTCTCTCCTCTCCTCTCTCTCTCTCTCTCTTCTCTTCTCTCTCTCTCTCTCTCTCTCTCTTCTCTCTCTTCTCTCTCTCTCTCTCTCTCTCTCTCTCTTCTTTCTCTCTTTTCTCTCTATTTTCTTTTTCTCTTATTCTCTATCTCAAATGTATAAGTAAGGGATGACACCTCTTCCTCTCTTCCTCCCCTCTTTTTTTTTTTTTCTCTCTCTCTCTCTCTCTCTCTCTCTCTCTCTCTCTCTCTCTCTCTCTCTCTCTCTCTCTCTTCTCTCTCTCTCTCTCTCTCTCTCTCTCTCTCTCTCTCTCTCTCTCTCTCTCTCTCTCTCTCTCTCTCTTTCCGCCCAACTTCCTCTGCATATTAAAGATTTGTGTAAGAAACTTGGTGGTGTGGTTTTTCTTGTGCGTGCGTGCGTGCGTTCGGCGTCACCCAGCGAGAAAAAGAGTTCTTGTTGTTGGGGTCACGAGGAACAAATGAAGAATGCTGGGAAGTTATGTTTACCGACTCTCCTTCAGTTGTAGTAGTGGTAGTAGTAGAAGTTGTAGTTGTTGTTGACTTGTTGATGCAGTTGTTGATATAGTAGTAGTAGTGGTATAGTAATTTAGGAGTAGTAGTAGTATAGTAGTAAGAGGAGGAGGAGGAGGAGGAGGAGGAAGAGGAAAAGAAGAGGAGGGAAGGAAGGAGGACTGGGAAGAACGCGTTGTCATTAAACTAACAACAAAAAATAATAATGAAGATGTGCTGGTGTTATTATTGTTGCTGTTGTTGTTGCTAGTAGTAGTAGAAGTAGTAGTAGTAGTAGCAGCATTATTGGTTGTTGTTGCAGTATGAAGCAAAGATAACCTGTAGATATAAGGCACAGCAATGATACTCGTGCTTCCTGTGGTGGTGGCGATGGTGGTGGTTGTTAGAGTGGCAACTATAACCTTATTGGTGGGCGGGTGTAGCGACGAGCGTACGAGAGAGGCAAGGAAAAAAAGGATGGCGAGAGGGAGTGTGCGCGACCGCTCTACGCATCCCCTGGCTGCCTTGCCTTACTGACTGGCTTGGCGCTGCTCAGTTACTCTTCAACCTCACGTGTGGATGAACATGTCGATCTCGCTGCCCAAGCATGAGAAAAGGCCACTCGCGCAAAATGCCAGGCCGTGAATGCCCGTGTTTGGAGGATCCCCGGGGTGGCCAACGGCTGCCAGACGCTGCCCTGAGGCCCGAGGCACGTAGACCACACGCCTCGCCACGCACATCGCAGCGACAGCGCCAAGACTCGTGTTGTAATGTGTCCGAGGCCTTTGTTGATGGGCGTAGTTGTAGTGTGATGTTGTTGTGAGTCTTTGGGAATATTGCGCCGCGACTATTGGAGTATTGCTTGGCTGTAGCAAGTCTTGGCGAGTGTTCCTATGCAGGTGTCAGCCAGGAAAGCCCCCACGCCGCGCCCGCGCCAGGGGCCTCGCCACGCGGAGTAACTCTTCGGGAGCGACTCAAGACCTCCAGGACGCGTCGTAGGGCGGGGATGGTGGAGGCACAGCGCTAGGGTGAGGACGGCGTGCCGCGCCATGACGGGAGGGCGGTGGCTGTGGCTGTGGGCGGCGGTGTGGGCGTGTGTGTGCGTGTGTGTGGCCGTGGGGGACGAGGAGGACCCCCTGCAGCACGAGGCGCAGGTGGCGGCGCGCGACCGCCAGCTGACGCAGGTGTTGCGGCTGCTGGGCGTGGAGGAGCAGGAGGGGGGCGTGGCCGAACCTGACGAGGAGCAGGACGTGGGCGTGGTGGCGTGCACGCGCCACACGCTGGACCTCACCCTCCACACCGCCCAGCTGGCCAAGTTCACCACGGAGACCGCCGCGGCCATGCGCCTCGCCAGCCTCCTCAACAACCTCTTCGTGGGGGTCCCCGAGGGCTCTGACCCCGCCTACGCGACGCACGTGTTTCACGCCCTGGTGCGCGCCGCCCTGGAGCGCGAGCCCTCTGTCACCTCCGCCGCCGTGGCCTTCCTGCGGGGTGAGTTCCGCGCCCCTGACGCTGCCGAGGAGGCATCGCACGAGGTGTTTGGGGCGTACGGGTGGCGGCGGGAGGGCGGGGCCGTGGCCACCACCGAGCTGGCCGCCCTCCACAACCACTCCCTGGACCACCCCTCCCACCAGGACACCCAGTGGTTCACCGCCCATGCCACCCACAGGTGTGTGTGTGTGTGTGTGCAGCACAACGGTATGCTGTGTCTGTTGCCGCCGCTGCTGCTTGTATTCCTGCTGTTTCCCACTTTTCCCTCAACTCATCAGCATGAACCTGTCCTCCCCGCCTTGTCTTGCCTCTCGCAACATCTCCCTCCTTCCCCTTCCTTGTCCCTTCCCCCGCCCCTCACCTTCCCCCTTCTTGTCCCTACCCCTCCCCCCCCTCACTTCCCTCTCGGCCCCTCCTCACCCTCCTCCCCACGTCCTCCCCCACACCCCCCACGTAGTTAACGCCCCAACACGGTCGTCGTGCCCTTGGACTCAGCGAGGGCGTCCCCGCCACTCAACAGTTTCCCGTAGTTGGGTCTTGAGTGTTGGCAGGTCCCTCGCGCCTAATTAGCAGGCTGTGCCCCGGGACAGAGGCAGGCAGGCAGGCAGGAAACAAACAATGAATGAACAATTAGATGGAAGAAAGAGAGAGAGAGAGAGAGAGAGAGAGACTTGTTAATTCACTACTACCACCCCCACTTTCACAACCATCATTTTAACTACTACTACTACTACTACTACTACTATACTACTACTATATATAGCCTACCACCACCGCCAATACCACCACACAAAGTCCATTATAGAGTCCATCCACTATATAAAGCAAATTCATATGCACAACTAAACTGCCCCATTGTTATATCCATCAGCATCCCATCGCATCCATTTGTATACAGGCGACGCGCTATATTCTATTGTTTCCCCTCCTTTTCAACATAAAGCAGGGGCAGCAAGGGGTGACACGGGCCATCCCTTACCACCCTTAGCACATAAATACATAAAAAGGGGCAGAAAGGGGAGAAATAGCTCAATATATTCGTGTTTAAAGTGCCCGTGTAACTTTCCCTCTGCTCATACCTAGTAGGAAGAGGAAGGGAGAAAGAGGAGGAGGAGGAGGAAGAAGAGGAAGAGGAAGGGAGAAAGAGGAGGAGAGGAGGAAGAAGAGGAAGAGGAAGGAAGGGATAGAGAGAGGCCTTAATATTTTGTCCTTTTTTTTTTTTTTTTTACTGCTTACACCTAAAGTTTATTTTTTAACGAGGCAAAAATTCCATTCCATTTTAAGTTCTCAAGCTTCAAATGATGCCTATGTTTACCTGATAATATGGTTAACTATGATGGAATACAGCTGAAATATAGAAGAAGTTTACTATTCCCTTCTCCTGGCATCAAATATCAGTCAGTAAGCAGCAAGGGGTCAGGATTTTTCACCTCGTTAAAAAAAACAAAACAAGTATAGTAATTTTATTTTTATATTTTTTTATATTTACCTAATGCTGGTTTAGGTTTAGATTAACGATACTGCATTCAATACATCCCAATACAAAGGTGCGAACGGGTGTATATAAGGTCAAAAGAGCTCGATAGTGGCATTCTGAGCGAGGCCAAATAACAAGGGTTCGAATAGCGAGTGCAGTTCGGAAGGTTAAACTTAATTACGGGAGAATAATTTTGTTTTTTTTCGTGGAAAGGTTAATGTTATATTGAATTAGGAAAGTACGAGGTGTAGTGTTAATGCGATCTTGATGTTATTGAAAGTAGTAGTAGTAGTAGTAGTAGTAGTAGTTGTTGTTGTAGTAGTAGTGGTAGTAGTTATAGTAGCAGCAAAGTGGTAATGATGTGATTAACTCAGTCGTTAGGTAGTTAGTGCGGAGTCAATAGGGTCTTTAAAAGGAGGCTGGATAATTTCATGGATGGGGATCAAAGGTGGATGTAGGAATGGTGGAATATAGAGACAGAGAGAAAGAGAAATAGAGAGAGATAGAGAGAGAGAGAGAAATATACAGAGACAGAGAGAGAAAGAAAGAAAGAGAGAGAGAGAGAGAGAGAGAGAGAGAGAGAGAGAGAGAGAGAGGAGAAGAGAGAGAGAGAGAGAGAGAAGAGAGAGAGAGAGAGAGAGAGAGAGAGAGAGAGAGAGAGAGAGAAGAGAGAGAGAGAATAGAGAGAGAAATAGAGACAGACAAGAGGAGAGAGAGAAAAAAAAAAAAAGAGAGAGAGAGAGAGAGAGAGAGAGAGAGAGAGAGGAGAGATGTAGGACCGTCCTGTCTACTTTATCATCCTCTCTTGCCTACTGGAATTTATAAACCCATGTAACTGTTATGGAAAATCTGCCCCCTAACCCCCTTCCTTCCCCCCTCTCTCCTCCCCTCCCTCCCTCTTCCCTTCCCCTCCCTCTCTCCCCCCCCTTCCCTCTGCCCCCCCAACCCCACGACCATCCATCGATTCCTAGGTGGTGGATTTAGGTGGGATGTGAATGCGCTTGGAGGGTTGGATTGTCTATAGCGCCACTCAAGGAGGGTTTGCGTTTTGATTCCTTCACTCTTATTGTTATTGTTACTGCGGCGTCAGGCTGTAAAACTCGCCTTGTAAAGAGAAAAGGGAAGGAAGGGAGGAAAGAAGGGAGGGATTGAGGGAGGGAGGATGGAAGGAAGGAAGGAAGGAAGGAGGGAAAGAAGGAAGGGAGGGAGGGAGGGATTGAGGGAGGGAGGATGGAAGGAAGGTAGGCAGGAAGGAAGGAAAGAAGGAAAGAAGGAAGGAAAAGGAAGGAAGGAAGGAAAGGAGGAAGGAAGGAAGGAAGGAAAGGAAGGAAGGAAGAAGGAAGCAAGGAAGAAAGGGAGGGAGGAAGGAGGGAAGGAAGGAAAGAAAGAAAGAAAGAAAAAGAAAAGAGAAAGAAAGAAAGAAAGAAAGAAAAAAAAGAAAGGAAGGAAGGAAGGATGGACGATATGCCAGATTTTTCCGTTTTTTTTTTTTTTTTTTTTTTTTTTTTTTTCCCCCCCCCAAGTTTTGTGTGTTTACTATGGGTCGTTTTGAGGTGTGTTGTTACTATAATATACACATAAGTTGTTTTTTTATTCATAATTAACTATTTTCAGCCCAAAACTTTCAGAAAATAGAAGGATATTAAATTAAATGACAACAAGAAACTTAAGAATACTGTTAAGGATCTTCATTTAACTGTTTATTGTGTCATTTTGTTTTTCATATCAAATTTTATGGTGGCAGGTATGTATTTACCTAGTTGTATTTACCTAGTTGTAACATACAGGAAAGGAGTTATGCTCGTACTGTCCCGTCTCCAAATCTACTATTATCCAGTTTGCCTTTGAAGTCCTGAATACTTCTTGCATTAACACACACACACACACATACACACACACACACACACATACACACACACACACACACATACACACACACACACACACACACACACATCTTGTGTGTGTGTGTGTGTGTGTGTGTCTGTGTGGTTGGGGGGGGAGGAAGAGGAGGAAGGAAGAAGGATTTAGAATAGCTGTCTGTATCTGTGTGTGTGTGTGTGTGTGTGTGTGTGTGTGTGTGTGTCTGTGTGTGTGTGTGTGTGTGTGTGGTGTGTGTGTGTGTGTGTGTGTGTGTGTGTGTGTGTGTGTATTCCGCGCTCGTATCGTAAAAAGCTAGTGAGAAAAACGACACAGGAATAAGTTGGATCTCTCTCTCTCTCTCTCTCTCTCTCTCTCTCTCTCTCTCTCTCTCTCTCTCTCTCTCTCTCTCTCTCTCTCTCTCTCTCTCTCGGGATTTACATTTTTTCCACCCAACGATAAAGAGAACGCTTGGGTTGTTTCCGTATCGTTTATTCTGATATTGTTTCCTTTTATACTGTGTTCCTCGATCCGGCCTTGTATTTGTAAAGGAAGGAAGGAAGGAAAGAAAGAAGGAAGGGAGGGAGGCAGAAAGGAAGGAAGGAAGGTAGTAGGAAGAAGGGAAAAGGAGGAATAAAGGAAGAAAGGAAGGAGGGAAAAGAAGAAAGGAAGGAAGGAAGGGAGGAAGGAAGGGAGGGATTGAGGGAGGGAGGATGGAAGGAAGGAGGGAAAGAAGGAAGGGAGGGAGGGAGGAAGGAAGGGATTGAGGGAGGGAGGATGGAAGGAAGGAAGGAAAGAAGGAAGGAAAAGGAAAGAAGGAAGGAAAAGGAAGGAAGGAAGGAAAAGGAAGGAAGGAAGGAAGGAAGGAAGGAAGGAAGGAAGAAGGAAGCAAGGAAGGAAGGAAGGAAGGAAGGAAAGAAAGAAAGAAAAAGAAAAGGGAATGAAAGAAAGAAAGAAAAAAAGAGAAAGAAAGAAGGAAGGAAGGAAGGACCAAGGAAGGAAGGAAGGAAGGAAGGAAAAAATGAACAATAGTGTGTTGGAGTTAAGTTAATGTGTTCAGAATATATTTAAGTATTATCGTTTTTAAGAGATGTGACATGACGAGGATGTGTGTGTGTGTGTGTGTGTGTGTGTGTGTGTGTGTGTGTGTGTGTGTGTGTGTGTGTGTGTAGGGAATTATGTTAATTTTCCGACCCACTTATTTTTTTGGGTTTAATGTACGTACGGGTATAGAGAAACACACACACACACACACACACACACTTCTTCGGGGAAGCGGTACCGGAGTGGTTAGCGTCTCCGACTGGCGTTCTCGGTGACACGAGTTCGATCCCCAAAGAAAACCAAAAACCTTTCTGCACCGTCGAGTGGCCTAAGAACACCCACATGCCCTGCCCATCAACTTTACCTTCGATTGCGAGTGCATCGGAGGACACAGGGGGGCGGCATGAGCCTCTAATCACAGGCGTCACTATAAGAATCCTGCCTGCGCCACCACGGTCGAGGACCAACCATCACAGCCCTCAAGGGAACCTCCAGAGCCTACCATCCGAGCCCTGGGTCACCACTGGCTACAGTCGCTATAGTCACAAATGTAAAAAAGCAAAAACACACTCTTGTTTGTTTTGTTTAGAGGATAATGCCTCAGAGCCATAGTGATCTACCGCTGCTGCATATTAGTGTTGGCCGAAGCCACCACCCCGGGGGGGGGGGGTTACAAACCCCCGGCTGGCACCCGGTACCCATTCACTGCTGGGTGGACAGGGGCTAGGGATTTAAGAAAGACCACCCATCTATCTTTCGCTCCGCCCGGGGATCGAACCCGGGACTTCTCTGTTGTAAGCCGAGCGTGCTAACCACTACACTACAGAGTTCCCTGATCCCTGTTCCACACACACACAGACACATACACACAAGCAAGAAGAGTCACAAGAGAGGATTACGTGTGAGAAAGAGGAAAGGTGTGAGAGGAAGGATAAGAGAGAAAGAGAGAAATAATAGTAAGTAGTGAAAGCAAACAGACAGACAGGCAGGTGGGAAGGCAAGCAAAATCTTACGTTTGGAAAAAGTTGCATGAAAATCGATGTGTCGTGTGATGTGTCGAAGCAGGAGGAGGAGAGGTATTCAAAGGGGCGATCCCAGGGCGGACTGTACAGCGCCGCGGTCGTCATGGCAACGACTCGGGGAAAATGGACTAAAGCAAGGGAGCCCCCGAATCCTCCTCCTCCTCTTCCTCTTCCTCTTCCTGATCTTCTTCCTCCTCTTCCTCCTCTTCTTCTTTCGTAATCAACTCTGTAATCTTTCCTTTTTCTCATTTTTTGCCATTTTTTGCTATCTTCGTCTTCGTGATCAAACTCCTCCTGATCGAACTCCTCCTCCTCTTCCTCTTCCTGATCTTCTTCCTCCTTCTGATCTTCTTCCTCCTCCTCTTCCTCTTCCTCTTCCTGATCTTCTTCCTCCTCTTCCTCCTCTTCTTCTTTCGTAATCAACTCTGTAATCTTTCCTTTTTCTCATTTTTTGCCATTTTTTGCTATCTTCGTCTTCGTGAAAAAACTCCCCGGAGGGAATTCCCCCCCCCCGTTTTTTCCCCTCCTTCGTTTTCCCCCCAAATCCCCCCCCCCTTCCCCTCTTCCTTTTTTCCCTTCCTTTCTAACCTTCCAAAAAATTTCCCCTCTTTTTGATTTTTTTTTCCTTTTTTTTTTTCCCATTTGTCCCTTTCTCTCCTTCCCCTCTTCCACTTCCTCTCTTCCCCCTCCTAACCCCTTTCTAATCTTCTTTTTTTTCCCCTTTTTCCCCCATCATCCCCTTTTTCCCTTCCCTTTTGTACCTTTCCCCCCCCCTTTCCTTTTCTTCCCTCCTTCCCCCTTTTTTTCCCCTCCCCTTTAAATTTTCTTTTCCCATTTAAAAAATTTTCTTTTTAAAAACTTTTTTTTAAAATAAATATTCCCAATCATTTCCCTAAAATTTTTTTTCTCCAAAATTTTTAATTCGGCTTGGGCGGGATTAGTTGTAAAAAAGCCGTTTACCCCCTTTGATTAAAAAAAAAGAAAAACAAAAGAATTTTCGAACTAAATCTTTTCAAAAGATTTGGCTGTTTTCGACCCCCGAAAAAAAATTAAGGGAAAACCCTTGAAAAAAGGGAAAATTAGTTTAAAAAAAGTTTTTCTTTTTAAAAACAGGGGGTCCTTAAAAATTTGGGGGACATCCATTAAAAAATTAAAAAAGGCTTTTAAACCGTAAACCAACAAGGGGCGAAATTTTAATCATTTTCCCTAAAAAACCCGAACGAAAATTGGAAATTTCTACAGGGGCGTTACCATTAAACACATGGCAAAAGGGAAAGTAAAAAAAATTTTTTTTTAAAAGGAGACCGAAAAAAAAAAATTTAAAACACAAAAAATTTTTCAAAAGTACAAAAATTTTAGCAGGGCCAAACCCGGGTTAAATTAGAATAAAATTTCCCAAACCGAGCGAAAAAGATTTTTTTCAAAAATTAAACCAAAAACCCCCAAAAAATCAAACAACCTTAAAAAAACTCAAGAAAAACAAAAAAAAAACAAAAATGAAAAAGGAAAACCCCCAAAAAAAGATAAACCCCAAAAAATATAAGCCAAAAAAAAATAAAAGGGGGGGAAAAAGGAAATCAAACCCTAAAGTTTAAGCTTTTAAAAAAAAAAGAAACCCAAAAAGGGCCGGGAAAGGAAAAAGGGCGAAACAAAAAAAAATATTGGCGGAAAAAAAAATTTTTTACGTTTAAAAGAGAAACAACCAAAAAATAAAACCATAAAAAAAAAAGGTATTTCCCCGAAAAAATTAATTTCAAAGAAAAATTTTTAAAAAATAAAAAAAAGGGGCCCCAAAAAAAACCCCAAAAAAAATTTGGGAAAAAGAAAAAAAAAAATTAAAATTTTTTTTTTTATCCAAAAGTCCCGTGAAAATGGAAATAGCAAATGTACCCCTTTTTTTAAAAAAGAAAAAAGCGCAGCCGGAAACCCCCAATCAGTTTAAATCAGTTGCGGAAAAATAAGGAACCTTTAAAAAACAAAACGTTAAGTTCTTAAAAGAAAAGACATAATTAAAGATTCGCAGATGGATTCAAAAAAACGCTCATCCCCCAAACTATTGATTTTTAAATAGTGTATTAAAATGTACGACAAAAACGGGGCAGAGGTATTTCCTCGATTTTAAAAAGGCGCAAAGTTTTAAAAAAGCGTCCTTACAAAGTAAAAAATATGTATTACAGGCCCTTTTCATTTTAAATTGGGGAAAAAAAGGGGGTTTAAAAAAAAAAGGGGTTTTAATTTTTTTTTTCCCCTTTTTTTTTTTTTTTTAAAAATAAAATTTTTTTTTTTTTTTTTTTTTTTTCCCCCCCCCAAAAAATTTTTCCCCCCCCAAAAAAAAAAAATATTTTTTTTTTTTAGATTTTTGGAAATTTTAAAAAAAGTGGGGGTTCCCAAAAGGGAAAATGTTTTTTAAATTGGGGAAAAGGGGGGGGGTTTTTTGGGGGGGGTTTTTTTGGTGTTTGGGGGGGTATGGGGGTTTTTTTTATGGGGGGAAAAAATTTTTTGAGGGGGTTTTTTTTTTTAAATGGGTAAAAAATGGGGTTGGGAAAACTGAAGGGTGTTGTTAAATTTGGGGGTAAGGGGGGTGAGTTTTTTTTTTAAAAAAAAAAAAAGGTGGGGGGGGGGTAAAAAGGGAAAAGGGGGGGGAAGGGGAAAAAAAAGGGTTTAGGGAATGGGTGGTAACGGGGGGGGTATAATAGGTTCTTAAAAATTTTTACATATATTTAAAAATGGGGGCACTGGGGGGGGTTTTGGGGGAAACCCACCCGGGGGTCCAAGGTTTAAATATTAAAAAAATTACAAACCAAGGGGTTTGAACCCGGGTAAGAAAAAACAAACTACCCCACGTTGGAACCTACAAAACACTTTTTAAAAAGGGCCCCCCGGGGGCTGGGGTTCCCCCCCGGGGCCCCCTTAAAAAAGGGAAAAGAAGGTCAAAAAATGGGTGAAATTTTCCCCCCCAAATCAGCAATTGGAAAAAAAACCCCCTTTTAATTACAAAACCCAAAATTTCCCAAAAACAAGGGGTTAAAAAAAAGATTAGGTTTTATCTAAAAAATCGAATCCAAATTAGGGTGTAAAAAGAATTAAAATGGTTTTGGGGCAATTTTGTTTTTTCTAAAAATGTACCCCTCTTTTTAAAAAACCATTTGCCCCCTAGTACGGGGGTTTTGGCCCCTTTTAAAAAAAAAAAAAACGAAAAAAACCCCAAAAGGTTCAAAAGTCCCAGGGAAATAAATGAAAAACCCAAAAAAAACTTAGCACCCAAAAAAAAGGGGTTTGGGGGACCTCACAAAAAAAAATTTAAGGGTTTCCAATTTTCCAAAAAATTTTTTACCTCAAGAAAAAAGGGAAAAGTTTAAAAAAAAAAGGGGAAAAAATTTTTAACAACGGAAATACTTTTAAAATGTTTAAAGATAAGGGGCCCCCCAAACATAAAAACCCTAAAAAGAAAATTTTAAAAAACGCCCATAAAACACAAAAGGTTAGTTTTCCAATAATAAATTTTCCGGGCCCGGTTCTTTCCCATTGGTAAAGTTGGATGGCTAAAACCCTACAGTTGAACCCCAAAAATCCATAAACTTTTGCGTAAGGGCCCTGACAGTTAGTGACCACCTTCGGGATTTAATAAAACCAAGGGTCACGTTTGCAGGGGGCATTGAAGTGTACGGCGTCCTACTTAGAAATTTGCAATACCGCAGTGGATCGAACGGAGCTGGGGCTTGATTGACTGCTGCCTCCCCCAAGAAAGCGTCAGGCAAGGCTGCCGCACCACCCTTGAACTTCCACACTGAGCCTTCACCAACACTACATTAGACCTCATGACACAAACAGATAGCCCCGAGTTAACGGTTACCACTACTACTCTCGAGTCCTCGACCTGTGACGGGCTGTGGATCAGTAAGGGTCCTGACAGTTAGTGACCACCATCGGGATTTAAGGTACCAGGGGTCACTGCTGCAGGGGGCATTGAAGTGTACGGCGTCCTACATGGAAAGTACCAATCCGCAGTGGATTGAACGGAGCTGGGGCATGATTGACTGCCCCTCCCAAAGAAAGCGCCAGGCAAGGCTGCCGCACCACCCTTGAACCTCCACACTGTGTTCCCACCAGTGGCGTCACCGCGGGGGGGCTAAGGGGGACTTAGCCCCCCCAAGTCAAGGACTCAGCCCCCCCAAAATTGCTGCTAGTAGCCTGCTACCCAAAAACAATAAAAAGGAATATTTATCCAATTTTCCTGCCAGAGAAAAACCTTATTTTTCACACTTCTATAGAAAAATTGGTTTGTTTGTTTCATTTAAATGTTGAAATAGTTTTGCTAACAAACCTTGAAATTACTAAGTATATTGTATTATAGAGATATTCTATAGATACAAGTGATAATCCTGATATACCCACCCCTGTTATGGAACGGGTTTGCAGGATCTAGCCACAAAGCCTGAAGAAGGACCCACGCAGCCGAGACTTAAATTTGTATCCTAAAGTACAGTCTGGTTTTCTCAGACCAGGTTCTTTCCAATATAGTGGTATAAAAGGTATGAGTGGCTTGAATACTCTGTGACAGTGACCGAGTTTATTGTTTTCCATGTAGGTTTTTTGGCGGTAATGTTGGTCACAAAGAAGTAACATTCACCAACGAAGGTTTTAGGTCCTGGAAAAAGATGCATGTAAAAGCAACAAAGCACGGAGAATCCACGATCATGTACATGCAATGGAAAAGGGCTCAACTTTAAGATTTCACAGCTGCATGGTAGCGTTCATCAGAAACTCGATAGCCAACACAAACAGCAGGTTCTGGATAACAGAGACTATATTAAAACACTTTTTACATTGTAAATTACAGCAGCTAAACTAACATGGCATTCAGGGTCCATGATGGATCTGAAAGTTCATTAAATAGGGTGTCTTTCTAGAGATTTGACTTGGTAAGCAAGGAGTCTGAAAAGTTTTCGTAACTTAGTAAAAAAAATTCCAAAAAATGCCAAATATATATCAGGTTTTCAGTCAGAATTCTCTTTTGCAAACTGTTGCTGACTGTGTGAGTGATACTATAGTCAAAGAACCATATCAGCACCCTTTTTTGCAGTAATAGCAGATGAAACTAGGGGTGTCAGTATTACTGGCAACTCAGTGTGTGGGAAATTTGGTATGTGTTTGGATGAAACCGTACATGAGAGATTCTTAGGATTTATTGCTTTAAAGGATCTTGATGCTGATTCTCTGGCTACTGCTTTGTTGGGGAAACTTGGGGAGCTAGAATTAAATATCATAAATTGATAGCGCAGTGTTATGATACTGCATCAGTAATGAGTGGCAGAAGAGTGGTGTGCAGGCACTGATTAGAGAATCAGGCCAAAAATCCATGTTTTATGTCCCTTGCTCTACACACAGATTACAGCTGGTGATAAACCCCCACTGCTGGTTGCTTACCAGAAGGTAGCCGAGTTTTTTTAACTTGATTTCAGGCCTGATAAACTTCATCCGTAATTCAACCTTACGCCATGACATCTTTCTAGACTTCCAAAGGGGCGGAATTGCCAGTTCTTGAGCTTCCCAAAGTGTGCCAGCACAAATGGGAATACAACCATAAAGCCCTTAAGGTAATTTTTTAACGGTATGGATCCTGACAGAAAAATCTTGAAGATTTGTCTATCCATGGACGCTCTGGGTACCCAGTGGGAGCCAGGGTAAGGCAGTGGGAGGCAGGGTAACACAGGACGGGAGGCAGGTTAACACAGTAGGAGGCAGGTTAAGGCAGTGGTGGAGGGTACCCCAGGACGGGAGGCAGGTTAACACAGGACGGGAGGCAGGTTAACACAGGATGGGAGGCAGGTTAATGCAGTGGGAGCCAGGGGGAAGGCAGTGGAGGGAGGGGACACAGGTCGGGAGGCAGGGTAACACAGGTCGGGAGGCAGGTTAACACAGTGGTATGCAGGTTAAGGCAGTGGGTGCCAGGGTAAGGCAGTGGGAGGCAGGGTAAGGCAGTGGGAGGCAGGTTAAATCGGCTTTTAGTTACTTTATCATGATCATGTACTTTATTCTGTTTAACTACAGTATCCCATGTACCTGTTTTTGTGCAATAAGGGAAATACCTTGAATATATTGTAAGTTTATATATATATATTTTTTTTTCATTATCAAGATAAAACCTTACTGAGAAACAAACCAAAAACATACATTGTGCAATTCCTTTGTGTTTGTTAGTGGAGAGAGAAAAATGGCAATTTTATTATTTTGTATTAACAGAATAATTTTTTTCTTCAAATTATCAAATTTAGTTAATATGGTATGATGCATGGTATAACTCTATTAATTTATGTGTCATGTAATTAAAGCTTAATTCCACTTTCTTCTCTTTTTTGGGCCTCAAAATTACCCTGGAACTGATTAATTTTCAAAATTACCCCCCCGACCCCCCAGCTGGATAGGTTCGCTGCGCTCGCCCATCACCACCCCGGGGCTAAAGCCCCCCCCAATTTTTTTTCATGGTGACGCCACTGGTTCCCACCATTACAAAACACACATAACATGACCTATCTATCAAGCACTAAACCTACCCCCACAAACATAGTAGTAGTTAGCCATAGATTACAGCTTTCAACTTTCCTCACAAATTCCATGCAGTTTTTCTATATTGCATGGTATCACTTCATTTCCGGCCAGCTTCGACTGGAGGGATGGGTGGGTGGGGAGGAGCCTTCTACTTTCCTATCCTTTCTCTCTTATTATTTAGTTAGTGTAGTGTAGTTAAAGCAAACAGCCTTGTAAGGACCTATTGGTCTGTTGCAGTTTCTGTTTCCTTTGTAATCCTTTGTAATCCTCCTCCTTTCTTTTTCCTCTTTCCTATAAAATTCCATGTAGTCCAGTGGTAAAATGCCGTATTTTCTGAAAAGCTAGCAATGTCTCCCTAAAATAATTTCTTTGCATTTTTCGCTAGTTCATATCATCTAGTATCAGAATCCACTGGGTGTAGACTTTACACCGGCTTGCCTATTTCAAAATCCAAGATGGCGCCCAAATTGCTGTCACAATGCTAGAAATGCTGTAACTTATGAACGAACTGGCATAGGAAGGTGATCTCGGTGTCTACACCTAGGTTCTCGGGGGCAAGGAATCTATTAATGAGGTTTTCATCTTAATTGGTGGTGATAGGGTGAGTGATATGGAGTTTTAACGTCGCGTCAGCACTTTATTAGACTATATTGCGGCTGTCAATGGTTTGCAATGTTACTATGAATATGGGGCAGACAGAAACCCGGGACCGCGGTAACCCGCTACTCTCCTCGAATGATCCCAGGGGATCTTTTAGGTGCATTCAGCCACAAACATCTTCACACACCCCTAATGTCTGTAATTTCATCTCAATTGGTGGAGCTGTTGTCTCATAAAATCCAACAACGCCACCAATAACCCATACATGCAGTTATCAAAAGTATTCGACAAGATGGTATGGTAAAACCGATAAAATTGAAACTAACATATCAGTAGAACATGATATTTATTAAATGGAACCGATTATGAAAATCTCATTACACTGTCAATATCATCTAATGTCAATAACCCAATTACAATGACCAGTTTCAATCGTGTAAGACATTATCAAGAATGAATTGCAGATTGCTGGTTCCGATATGACAATATTCTGTTTACTTAATAATAAAACACATTATAATAATAATAATAATAATTTTATTCTCGCCCGAAGGCATACATACAAAAAACAAAGCGATAAGAACAGGCCTAAGATTAAACTTAAGTACTAGAGCAAAAACAAAAAACAGGAACAAAGTACAGGCACATTAGGGGACGTAGTATCAAAGTACATCGAAAAGCATACATGGACACCTGTGCTACCCCACATTCTGCACAAACAGCAAACCCAGCCACCGCTGTTGTATAGGTCCACATACATAGGCCGAGCTCTGCCTGACAGAGGTGATGATGGAGTTCGTAGAGAGCTCCACCCTGCTCCTTAAACTGAACACGGAGTGTCGACGGATCACATCCAGATTGTTCACCCCGTTCATAGCGAAAGCCAGGGACGAGCTGCACCACCTGGGCAGCCCCAGAAGCCTCTTAAGGATGTCATTGTGACAGACCTTAAGGCGGTTCATAGTGGCCACCTTGTACCGCGACCACAGCGAGTTGCAGTATATAGAGTAGCAGTGACTCCTGAATAACTCCATCTTCACCTCTCTGCTACAATAGGAGAATTTCCTCTGTAGAGTATTTCCCACAACAAGAAGCTTGGTGGTCTGCTTGATGATATCATTATCATCAGTCATGTCGTGGGATATAACATGGCCTAGGTATGCGAATCTATCCACAAAGTGAGGGCAGACCCACCGAGCCATGCTGTTTTCAGATAATTCACCTGAGCGCGTGCCGGTGATACTACCATGCACTCTGTCTTAGTGGTATTGTAGACAATGTCATGCTTGGCAGCATTATGTATCTCCATCAAACCATATGCCATTAGTGTGCTACTAGTAAATAATAAGCATGTAATTATAACAACATTTAAATGTCAATAACACAACAGTCATGACCAGAACAAATTGACTAGAATAAAATGAAATAAAAAATACATAAACTGAATAGACATGATAGAAATATCACTGGTTCCGATATGACTACAATCGTTTGACTCGAGAAACATATTAAGTTATTGTATGTAACAATGTATTCAATTAAGGAACGACTATTAAATGATAATGTAATCATCATACTTAGTATCATGTAACATGGTAAGAAAACGCCTTCTGCTTGAAAGTATGTGGCAAATTAACAACATGGTGCAATTAGTTGTCGTCCTCGTCAGACTCGCTGATCACATTCTCATCTTCACCATCAGTAGACACCTTCCTGTTAAATCGGTTGTTGCATTCCAATCTTGCCCCACAGGCACAGAAGATGGAGCATGCAACAAGGCGCCCGGTACATCCACAGTTGTTGCCTTTACAGGCTCTCTCTGATGCGCACCCACATCGTATGAGCTTCAGGACGGATTCAGGAGCTAATGGGGCTTCTCCAAGTACAGTGCGAGGAGATAAAGCTTTGTTCGCGTGGTCTGCCTCCCATCCAAACTCGACTGGGTTGAGAGGAGGAGGTTCCGATTGCAGAGCCGCATACCAGTGTGCAGCCTGATAGTGGCATCTCAGTACATTCTGAACAAATGCTTCAGTTGTTGGTGGGAGAGAGCAGAGTTTAGGAGCAGAGTTGTTACTTTTTCCAGTTTTTAGGGCCCACATGCGCTGGCGGCACTCTCTCATGGAATCGCAGTTGAGCTTGCTTCCATAGCATGCTACCATAAATGCAGTCGCTTCCATCTCGACCTGTTTCATATCAACATCAACTTTACCGAGAGTATCAAGCTTCAATTTCTTCTGTGCTATGGATATTGCAGTGACCTTTCCAATTCCATATGTGGCTGCCACGGTGTCGCACCCACTAAGTGCATGCAGTGCGAGAATCTGTGATGTGATATTGGGATGTTTCCTCGCTGTTGCTGGGATGTCAACACTGGTTCGTCCATAAATTGGAGATTCCATGATCATGGCACACTGCAGGTTTCGGTTATCATAATGGTAGAGAAGTAAGGCAAACACATCGGTGTCATCAGCAGCAACGGATACTTTTGCATGTGGATCATGGCCAATGAAAATGGGCTGCTGTGTCATGCGGATGTCTGCTTCCTCGTGCAATAAAGTGCTGACGCGACGTTTAACTCCTTATCACTCATTCACTCCTGTTATGGTGTCTTATACATTAGTGTCATGTTATTTATAATATAAATAATGAAAAGCTAGCCATAGTAAATAGCTATTCATAGTAAAATTGCAAACAATTGACAGTCGCAATATAGTCTAATAAAGTGCTGACGCGACGTTAAAACTCCATATCACTCACCCTATCACCACCAATTAAGATGAAAACCTCATTAATAGATTCCTTGCCCCCGAGAACCTAGGTGTAGACACCGAGATCACCTTCCTATGCCAGTTCGTTCATAAGTTACAGCATTTCTAGCATTGTGACAGCAATTTGGGCGCCATCTTGGATTTTGAAAAAAGCAAGCCGGTGTAAAGTCTACACCCAGTGGATTCTGATACTAGATGATATGAACTAGTGAAAAATGCATAAAAATTATTTTAGGGAGACATTGCAAGGTTTCTGGTATAACCACTGGACTAATGGTAGTTTTTCTATACTGTCTGGTGTTTTTTTTCTCACTTTTTTCCTGCCGGCCTCGGCCGGAGGGAGAGGTGGGTGGGGAGGAGGCTTCAGCTTTACTATTATTTTACCTCTAACACGTAGAAACTATAGTGGTAGAAAGTAGTCACACAGACAGCCTCGTTTGGCCCAGTAGGGCTGTTGCTGTCTGTTCTTCCTTTGTATTCCTTTCTATTCCTCCTCCTCCTCTCCTCCTCCTCCTCCTCCTCCTCCTCCTCCTCCTCCTCCTCCTCCTCCTCCTCCTTCTGCTTCATAACCTCCTTCGTAATCTTTTTCCCACACATTTTAACTCCTTTGTTTCCTCATCTTCATTACTTTTCTCTTCATTGTCATGCACCTATTGCCCCCTCTTCCTCCTCCTCCTCCTCCTCCTTCTCCTATCTCTTGGTATCTCTTCTTCCTATGTATTCCTATGTATTTCATCTCCTCCTCCTCCTCCTGTGTCCTGGTATCTGTTCTTCCTATGTATTCCTATGTCCTGGTATCTGTTCTTCGTATGTATTCCTCCTCCTCCTCCTCCTGGTTTAAAACTAAATTGTCAGCGCTACATCACAAATCTCCGAAAGAATTATTTCAATGTCATTGTCAATCGATGGAACAATTACCAGCAAATGTTGTCGAAGCCAGCACAATAACTTCATTTAAAAACAGACTGGACGCGTACTGTAAAGTAAATGGGTTTTGATACTGCCCTGTGAATTATATTATAACGTCCCCCGGAACGATTAGTGTTAGTGGTAGTTGTAGTTAGCATACTTCATATCCTATCATTCTTCACCATGAGGCTTCCATGTCCCTATCTTCTTTAGGGACATGGTAGTCTTTTCTAACTGTTATCTTACATGTAGTTTGATAGTTAGTAGTATGTAGTTCAGTAGATACCCTCGTTATAGATCAATAAGTCTCCTGGTGTCTGTTCTTCAGATGTATGTATTCCTATATATTCCTGTCTTCTTGTGTCTGTTCTTCCTACACTCTTAGAAAAGAAGGGTAGGAAAAGGGTAGAAAAAGGGTATTTGTAGTGATGAAATACTGCTACCCTTACAAATATACCCTTTTGCAACCCTAAATATACCCTTTTCCAACCCCAAATGTACCCTTTCTCATCCCTCTCGTCTAAAAAGGGTAGATAAAGGGTAGATGAAGGGTATAATCAGCAGTATCTACCCTCCAGCTTGGACATAGGGTATAAAAAGGGTACTGATGGTGTGATGTAACAATTCTACCCTTAATATACCCCTTATTTCTGAGTGTGTATGTCTTTTCCTCCTCGCTTTTTCGTCCTTAATAAGTAGTGCAGGGCTGGAGGGCACACCGCCAGGCTACTCTCGTCACTTCATTACAGGACAACAGGTCTCCATTACCTCTTACCCGGTGTCCCTAAGTCCTGTCCTCCTCCTCTTCCTCTTCCTCTTCCTCTTCCTCTTCAGAATTCTTCCCTAAAATAGTCTAAGTCGCTATCAATTTCCTCTTATATCTCTTCTAGTTTTTCTTTTATTAGTTATATTTGTCTGTTTTCTATTTATTGTCGACATATTATTATTATTATTTTCATCATTATTGCCTTCCTTTTCTCTTTTTTTCTTTTATAAATATCTAAAATAGTCTAAGTCGCTATCAGTTGCCTCTTCTATCTCTTCTTTTCTTCCTAATTTTTCTTTTATTAGTTATTCTCATTTGTTTACATTTTATTGTCGACATATTATCATTATTTTTACCATTATTGCCTTCCTCCTTTTCTTTTTTTTTCTTCTTTGGTAATTTTTATTTGTTTATTGTCGACATTATTTTCATCATTATTGCCATTATTTTCATTATTATTATTTTTCATCATTTATCACACACACACCACACACACACACACACACAACACACACACACACACACACACACACACATGGGGGTACTTCATAGTGTAGTGGTAGCACGCTCGGTTCACAACCGAGAAGTCCCGGGTTCGATCCCCGGACGGAGCGGAAATAGATGGGCTGTTTCCTTAAAAACCCAAGCCCCTGTCCACCCAGCAGTGAATGGGTACCGGGTGTTAGCCGGGGGTTTGTGACCCGCCTCCCGAGGTGGTGGCTTCGGCCTGCACTAAACACTAAGGATGAATGAAAAAAAGAAGATATGGGGACGGGGTCATACGTGTATAGTTCAGGCCTTATAAAATACAACTAGGTGAACACACACACACACATGCACGCACACTTCACACAGTACTCCCTTAAATTCTCATTCTATCCCCCCTCCGAACACAGTACTTTCTCACACCTTTATCCCACCATCACCACCACCTTCATCACCACCAACACCACCACCCCCGTCACCACCACCAACACCACCACCACCGTCACCACCACCAACACCACCGCCACCACCGTCACCACCACCACCACAACCACCACCACCTTCACCACCACCAACACCACCACCACCGTCACCATCACCACCACCAACAACACTACCACCACCACCACTTTCACCACCACCACCACAACCACCACCACCGTCACCACCACCATCACCACCACCACCACCACCAACACCACCACCTTCACCACCACCACCACCACCATCACCACCACCACAACCACCACCACCGTCACCACCACCACCACCACCACCACCGTCACCGTCACCACCACCACCACCACTACATCGTGAATAGCTAGCACGTAAGCGGCTTAGAAGCGAATATAGTTTTATGGAAGGCTATGTTTCTTGGGCTTAGAGAGAG
>JACEEZ010023671.1:0-2500 GCA_016584305.1 Chionoecetes opilio | reverse complement strand
TGGCCCCGTGCTGAAGAGCATCTACAATGTGAACAACAAGCCTGCTGTCTGCTTCCTCGTGTGTGCAGTCTGACATCACGTGACTTGTGCCTCTGAAAATAACTGTGGTGCCATTCGTTATATAGATGCCTTTTCCAGCAGGCCAGTCTGCGTCAGCGACTTTCTGTGTTAGAAATGAGAAGAGTTCATCCTTGTTCGATGAATCCAGCAGAAAATCATTCCACTTGGAAGGTATCTTTGTTTGTGGATTTACCTTGAGACGCACGCCACTGCCTCTTCGTTCTCTGGTGGATGCCTTGATGCTGCTTGGTAGGTATTGGTCCCAGGCGACATCTATCCTGTCTGTACTGTAACATACTGTAGCTCACGCAAAAGAAACGGCAAGAAAATAGACTGTGCGTAGTCACCAAAGGTAGTAGCAGTTGCAGCTGATAAAGTATGGGCCAGGACGGCACCGTCAACTATTTTGCAGTCGAATGTTCTTGGAAGTTCATCTTCTTCACCTTGTTCAATGCACCGGATCAAATATGACTTTGTGCCCGTCCGAAGATTTCCATGGTCAGAAATACTGGGGGGGTACAATTGATTCTCATGCGAGAAAAAGGTGTCTAGATCGCCATCCCGATGTTGATTTGCGATGTACAGTCGACCAAGAAGGCTTGCATCACTTCGAATGGCTGTGAGCTGTTTCATTTTGGAGGTTTTCTTTGGTTTTGGTGTTTTGAACAAATGCAGTTTGTTCATTTTGATTGACACGTGAACAGACTTGCTTTGTTCTGTGAAGACCTCCTTCTTGAATTTGCTGTACTGATCAGTTCCAAGAGCTTCCAATCCTTTCATGGCGTCAGCTACTTCCTGGTCGGCGCATTGTCGTGTATGAAGAACCAAGAGTTCTGGGCAGTCATCAGAGAATGGATTTCCATACCCATTGATCGTCTGAATGAGGTTGTTTGTTTGCTCAATTTTTCCTTATCTTCTTGTTGTTTACGTTTTCTACTCAGCTCTCGTTCAAGCTTACTTTTATTAAACTTTTGGTGGCATGCCCGATGCCAAGAAGCGTTGTTTTCTGCAAACCGTTCTGGGGTGCCATGCTCGCCAACATCAACGTGCACCTATCTTTTCGAACTCTCTGACATTGTCAAGAAAGTCCTTATAGACGTCGTCGGCATTGCGGTTCTGTCTATTCTTTGGACATGAGAGGTGCAGTGTCTCTACTGTTCTGGCAAATGACACAAATGGTCCAGTCCATGGTGTGATGTTTCACTAAGATGTAGATTCAGAGCTGTTGACAACAAAACAACCTGCAAAAAAAAGAAATAGACATTATCCCACCGCCACATAATATAGTTAAAATATCGTTAGTAAATCTTGACTATTATGCTGATCCTGTATTCTTGCAATAACTTATCTATTGTATTAATCAAATCCTTAACCTACTTGATTGTAGATCTCAGCATCATCAATCAATCCTGTACTGTGTGGATGAAGCTTGACATAACTAAAACGACGTCACAGTAATAAATACAGACGCAAAAATTAAAAACAAAGGTCATCACGTCCAGATGAAATCTTTTATGAGGGCACGAGACAAAGTGAAATATACAGCATCAAATTATATATTATCAATTTGCCTACAAGTAAACACATGATATACGAAAGATGATATTCAACATCTAACACATGTATTTGAGGACAACATCTAACACATGTATTTGAGGACAACATCTAACACATGTATTTGAGGACAACATCTAACACATGTATTTGAGGACAACATCTAACACATGTATTTGAGGACAACATCTAACACATGTATTTGAGGACAACATCTAACACATGTATTTGAGGACAACATCTAACACATGTATTTGAGGACAACATCTAACACATGTATTTGAGGACAACAACAAACAAGTCATTAAAACATGTCTCACGAAACGTAAATTTTCATATCAAGCGACCCATTTTTTTCTACATGTGACCATTATCTTAGTTCCTGATGATCTAATGCAAAATCTAATGGTTCCAAGCGACTCCCTGGGCATCATTACCTACAAATAGATAGTTTACACATGTTTTTAAGTCCAATATTAGTGAAGTTATCATTATTTATCGATTTTTTTCCATTTTTCGGCCGCCATCTTGGATTTTGACCCATAATCACATGATAATATAGTCCGATTTTTTGGAGCATGAGATTTTTTTATTAAGTATGTCCCTAGGTAACCACAAAAAAAAATTGGCACTTTTGTCCAGCGTGTCACGATGTTTCCCCTTATTCCCCTCACTAAAAGTAAAGAGAGAGAGAGAGAGAGAGAGAGAGGAGAGAGGGGGAGAGAGAGGAGAGAGAGAGAGAGAGAGAGAGGAGAGAGAGAGAGGATTAGGAAAGAAAGTGTAGATTTATGGTTTGAAGCATCATTTGTTATTCTCTCTCTCTCTCTCTCTCTCTCCATCTTCTCGCTCCTCTCCTCTCCCCTCTCTCTCTCTCTCCTCTCTCCTC
>JACEEZ010023670.1:0-45367 GCA_016584305.1 Chionoecetes opilio | reverse complement strand
CCGCCCCGGTGTTTTGCCGAGATCTCTGACGGCAGCCTTGTTGTGGGCACCGTCCCGGTGGTAGTATCTCAGGAGGTAGCCATACTGTGCTTCATCTTGAGAAACTGAAGGACTTGACATGTGCTCATGAGTATGCGGTGGCAGTCTCAAATCGGTTTGATGTGCTCGGTCCCATCGAGGACCCTGTATGAACTGTGGATACCTTCAAACGTGAAACTCTACAGGCTGCCAAGGAGTGTATTGGGGACCGACCGCCGGAGGTTAAGGCGTGGTTTTGTCTCGACGGAGACGCTGGAAAAAATCGAGGAGAGTCGCGCTGCCAGGCTGGCTGGGAACCAGGACCAGCACAGGGCTCTGTCAAGCCGGACTAGAACCCTCCTGAGGAGAGACAAGCAGAGGTATGTCAGGAGTCTCGCTGAGGATGTCGAGGGTCATTTGAACGCTAATGACCTCTGACTCGCCTACCGAGCCTGGAGAAGCTCCGTTCCAAGTCTCCATCTCGGGCGAGTGCTATTCGAGCAGCAGATGGGCGCCTCGTGTCGGACATGGATGTGCAGATGGCTCGTTGGGCTGAGTACTTTGGGCAGTTGTTTACGGTGGACCCTCCAACTGAGCAGCTTGACACCACTGGATTATAGGCAGCGGATACCGATCCTCCCATCGACGAAACCGCACCCTCTCTTGACGAAGTCAGAGAGGCTGTAGCTAAGTTGAGGGGTGGCAAGGCAGCAGGTGTTTGTAATATCAGTGCGGAGCTCCTCAAAGCTGGGGGTGAGGCCATGATCCGCGGGTTGCATGCTGTCATGACTGCCGTGTGGCAATCAGGTACCATTCCTCCTGACTGGAAAAGGGGGCTGGTCGTCCCTATCTGGAAAGGGAAAGGGGACCGTCAGGACTGCAACAATTACCGCGGTATTACACTGCTCAGCGTGCCAGGCAAGGTGCTTGCCCATCAATTGCTGACACGGATCCGCATTCATCTGCTGAAGCATGAGAGACCTCAGCAGTCTGGGTTCACGTCTGGTAAGTCAACAACGGACCGTATCCTAGCGCTTCGTGTCCTGGTGGAACGCCGACATGAGTTTCGACAGGGGATGCTTGCAGCCTATGTTGATCTCAAGAAGGCGTTTGACTCAGTGCATCGTGAGTCACTTTGGGATCTACTGCGACTTCGCGGGATTCCTGCAAGGACTATTGGTTTGATAACCGATTTGTATTCTGGGACTGAGAGTGCTGTGAAGTGTGGGGCAGGTGTATCCAGCTTCTTTTCTGTTAATACAGGAGTGAGGCAAGGGTGCGTCCTTGTCCCATCACTTTTCAACGCTTGTATGGACTGGGTATTGGACAAGGTTGTAGATCAAAGTGATTGTGGAGCATTCGTCGGCAACACCAAGATCACTGATCTTGTTTTTGCCGATGATGCAACAATCTTTGCTGAGTCGCTGGAGGTCCTGGTGGTAGCTCTCGAGGCGCTGCACGAGGAAGCAAAGCCTTTGAGACTTGAGGTCTCCTGGCTTAAGACCAAGGTCCAGGTGTTTGGAGACTTACTAGATGAAGCAGTACAGTCTGTTCATGCGTGCGGCGAGGACATTGAGAGCTTAGAAGGTTTTACATACCTTGGTAGCGCAGTCCATAATGACGGTGGGTTACGTTAAGAAGTCTTACGGCGAATTGGCATAGCCCACGGTGTTATGGACTAGCTCAGCGGGAGTATTAGGCGTTGTCGGTACTTGTGCAGGAGGACAAAGATCCGGATCTTCAAGTAGCTTGTGATCCCCGTCTTACTATATGGTTGTGAGACATGGACACTAAATAGGGACTTGAAGAGACGAATCGATGCCTTTGGTAATAAGTGTCTTCGCAGAATCATGGGGTATCGCTGGGATGATTACGTGTCAAATCAGCGATTGCACCGTGAGACTGAATCGAGGCCTATTACCTTCATAGTCCGTCAACGCCAACTTCGGCTATACGGGCATGTGGCACGCTACCCTGAAACCGATCCTTCCCATCGGGTTGTATCTGTAAGAGACAATCCGGCGTGGAGGAGGCCAAGGGGGCGCCCACAAGGCTCGTGGCTGGGGCAAGTTGATGTTTCTTGTCGAGAGCTGCTTGGTATGGGAAAGGAGCCTGCATGGAGACTCGCGCGTGGTGACCCCCGGGAGTGGCGTCGTAGGGTTGGCGAGGCGACGCGCCCCCCGGCATATGCCCCCAATGATTGAGATTGATCATCGGAACTTCTAATTTTGCTAAAATCTCTGTAACTTCTTGTCATATCTTTGATAAATAGGTGTCTATACCCAGGTTTTCACGGTCGAGGATTAAGATGAACAGCTCAAAATAAACGTTCATTGATTTGTTGAGGACTTTTTGAAATTAAATGAAAATACAGCCAATACAAATGTTGTACAAAATATAAAATACAAATACATCGCGTGCATACAAATATGGTGAGAAAACGACCAAACATGAACTGGAAACTTGAACTGCTCAATCTCAATGGTTATTGTTGATGTGATGCACCAAACCCAAATTAACAATGAAAATAACTAGAGACAAAACTATAATGATATATCAAATTTATCTACCCCTTTATCAACATTGTTACGGGACAGGATTGCATCTGACAAAGTAAACGTTCACAATGCAGTGACAATTGGAAAGGAACAAATGTCAATGCCTATAGGGCAGTTATTTGGCCATCAGGATTTACTCTAAATACACAAAAGGTAGTAAAAGGTGGGAGAAAGGAAGTCCATATGTGAGATTACAGAGGTATTCTATGCACCTTGATCTACTCCCGGTTTCTTGGGACTAAAAGTTACAAGAGACATTAACTTTCAAGAAGTGTTGAGACATAAACCTGGTTCCGATGCCGGACTGCCGTGATAAAAAATTTAAAACGCAATGAAAATAAAAGGTTAGGCGGTCATGAAACAGCAACAACGGCGTTGAGACTCTGCACGATTAGTCCTCACAGCAGGTGCAACAGTCTTTTGATGGAAGTTGTTTATTCTCTGGGTAGTAACACTGGCCAAACAAAGGGACAGTCCCACATTATCCAAAACTATATCAAAACGTTTGCCTCTACGTTTGAAAAGGCACAATTTTCAGATGTATAGAATTTGGTATGGACAAATATTATGACTCACCATCAAGAGTGGGTGCAAGTTGGTCAGAGCTGGCCAGTTTTCTAGCAGAAGACACAGTCCATATGGCTTTAACAACACCTCTTCCAACCCAGAAAGTAGCATTATGTCACTGAAAAAAAGACCCCATTGACAGAATTTATCTGCCCCCAAACCTGGGGTTGTTAGCGCGGGAAAAAAGCATTGAACAAACTGGTAATGCTGAAAGGAACCCACTCCAATCGAGATAGTAAAGGGAAGCAAAAGAGCTGAACGATCTTCGCACAACACACAAAGAGGCTGATGTAATCATATTCAGAAAGGGTTGTCCATATAGCGAAATGGGGGTACAAAGAACATTAGAGTAAAAGTGTTGATGAAAAAGATGTATTCGGTGCTAATGTATTTCCAAAAATTGGACTGTCATGGTGTTGTCTATGGAGAGCACTGGGGTCAGAAAGGCCACCAATTGACGGGCAATGTCTGGTTAGCAAGACAGTAAGCGAAAGGCAATTTTTCCGCCCTGCCTTGAAGAGTCTCCCCCCATACAAACATAAGCTTTGAATTAAATTACTACGAGCCCTATTCAAACGCATTGGTTATCAGCATGTGAAGCTTGAACCCCCCATGATGGACCCCACCAAAAATATGGATAGAAGTCCGAATAAATGTCAAAGGTCACTAATTCCTTTGTTTATTGCCGAAAATTACGCTACTAGCTCCAAAATAAGTACTTGAGAGATTCACTGGCGTTGCTCTTCTTCAAACCCATGCTTAACAGCTCAATGTCGTTGTAATGCACCAAACTTCCATGACAGTATTTTGTTTTGGGTTCATGGAGAATCAAAGGTAGAAACGAAAAAAAAATCTTAGCCTTAAAAACAGTGTAGAAGGGGATGATATTGAGTCATTCTCCATTTTTGAACCCATGTCAATGCCAAGACTTTAAAACCTGGAAAATATACCGAGGATGAGGACAAGAAAATACTCAATAGATTTTGGCCAGTTTAGAGAAATAGGGGGAGTTTACCCATTTGTGATATAACTGTTTGACGTGGAAAGGGGCATTTTTTGTTACAAGTATGATATGTTAATCTCTTAGTTTTTAATACGACAATCTTTTAAAACATTTGTCCAGTTTTCATAATCTTTTTTTGTGGTAACAAGTATGTGATATGTTCATCTGCTATAGTTGTTAAAATACGACAATCTCTCCAAAGCATTCGTCCCTGTTTCATATATAAGCAACTGTACACCACTGGATCACAATTGATTTTATGCAAGGGCAGTGATTTACTTGAGGTGTTGCAATTGTCATAAAGTATGGCCTTTTAATATGACTGCAATGAGAAAACTACTCTCTTGTGATATATCTTGGATTATTATTCGTAAGTAATCGATGGAGGCAACTTGATAGCATTCGTATTTTGGTTTAATTTAAATTTTAATTTTCAATAAGTCTTCAACAAAACAATGAAAAGTTTATTTTGAGCTGTTCATCTTAATCCTTGGCCATGAAAACATGGGTATAGAACCTATTTCTCAAAGATATGACAAGAACCCTACAGAGATTTGAGCAATTTTTAGAAGTTCCGATGATGGCGCCAGGTAATTTGCATATCAATGGGTTTTATTGAAAAAGCCCAAGTGTGTCAGGGCGACACCCTCCCTAATATTTTTTAGTAGGGTCCTTAATGTCATGAAAATGTGAAAATATTTTTTGCGGGCTCTATTGCACGGTACACCTCTCTGACTACCGCACTATTAGTTTAATTTTCATAAATTTTCATAAATTCCTTCCTATTAAAAACATCTTTTATCTCCAAAAGTAATCATTTGCGACGGAAGCTCATAGAGATGCTTTTGGAATCCAATTTATAAGGTGAACATAAACCAACTCCCAAACGTGTAGGGAATTTCGGTCCTATTGTAAAATTACCTAGGTTTTCAGACAAGTTAATTTAATTTTTGTTATTAATGCTTTACCAAAAGGAGATCATTTTTTTATGTGCAACTCCCCTTAAAAAGTATTAAGTGGGTGAAAAATTCTTAAAAAACACTTTTTAGACGTTTTCACGGAGAGAAAACAATATCTCCCATTTGAAAAAGCATCAAATAATAACTTAATCAAACCCGCAAACTAACCTAACCTAACGTAACCTAAGAAAAATCAAATGTTTGCACAATATGTCATTGTTACTTCACACACTCGTTTTTGACCTGTAGAAACAGTAGAAAGGTGAAAACACTTGAAGACCCGTTCATAACCGAATAACCAGACCCAAATCATGTTACATATATTAGCCCATTGATTACGTAACCTAACCTCGTTGAGGGGGCTCGACCCCACAGACCCCCCTTGTGTTATTTTCTTTTTCGACGGCTGTTGTAAGGGTTACAAATACTGCACATGGTCAGATCTACAAGTTGAAGACGGTTAGTTACGTGGCTTGAAATGCATTAACCCACGTAAACCCGTGATGGTGACCGAAGTGACAGTTTGCCAAAAGGTTAGTGGAAGACGTATATGACATAGGATGAGTCCTTCATAAGGCAGTAAAGGTGATAAGGGGAAGGTCACTGCAACGCATCTTGACCGCTATGGCTTGGTTAGTCTGGTCAAGCCTTACCCGCAACCCCCCAAGACAGGCGTTGTGTCTTACTTGGCGGCTGTGACGGGTTGTTCCAGGGCACAGAGGTTGGGATGGAGAATGCGGACAGGGGTACCTCGGGTGGGTACTCCTGTCCGCAGCAGGGGCAGTTGGGGTCTTGGTGGTGTTTAGGGCTGACAGGATGGATCGTAGGAGCCAGGGGTGAGGGGCTTGCGAGGCTATCACACGGGCGTCGGGCGTGGTTTCTGACGTGTCTGCTTCAGGAAAACTTTGCATGACATGGCCTTGAGTTTTCCGGGGCCTAGCGTCTGATTGCCGACGGCACTTCCGAGTCCCTGGAGGGAAACTTTTATCTGCTTCTCTATCTCTGTTATGTCTTATTATTTTTTTCTTTTTCGCCAAAATTTATCAATCATTACTTCTGTCACCTCCATTTTGTGTCTGTCAACCAATAATTTGTCAATGACGTTATCTTCTTGTTCTGGTACGTCGTTGGTGATACACTTTTCTTCCTCTCAGTACTATACACTGAACTTTAGAAAAAGAATGATCATTGAATAACACAAGTACAGCTTTCTCCAAAGACGATTAGATGTATGAAATGTATTGAAAGTGGCTGCGGGAGTGGGAGAGGCATAAAGCTAACAAGTTCTTACCTAGGTTAATGCCTTAATTGCAGTCTTGGTGGCCCCAGGTAACACTATCCATACATATAATGTATAAGCAGGAACATTGTGCATATCAAGATTATTAGACATCTAATATCTAATATACTATAGGAGTAGCCGTGTGTCTGTCTGTCTGTGTGTATGTGTGTCTGTCTGTCTGTTTTGGGTAGCCGAAACTGTAAATTCAATTTTGATGAGAGTAGGCTCAAAAAATCGCAAATAAATCGTAGGTGGTAAGCGGATTAGTCCCATGTCGATTGAATCATTTTGAAGGGGGGTTTTGGGCTAAAAAACATTTTAGGAGATTGGATTACAGGAAAAACTCTGCGCTAACGTCTTGCCGCATTCCACAAACTCAGTAGACTCATGGACGTTTTGTGTGCGTGTGAGTGTGTGTGTGTTGGAATCACACGGAACGTGGTCTACCCCGAGGCACTTTGACCAGTGACCAACGACAGCAACAACACGATTGGAGTTTGCAATCACATGTTTGTCTAATATATACTACTAGTACAAACATCAATACATGGGTCCGAAGGGCCCACAAGCACTTGTGCTATCCATACCAGAGCTGGGCAGTATTTAAATACATTTGTATTTAAATACGTATTTAAATACATGTGTGTATTTAGAGATGTATTTAAAATACATTGGTTGTCATGTATTTAAATACAGTATTTAAATGCTTTTATGAGTATTTAAAACAGTATTACAATGCTTTAGAGTATTTAAATACATGTATTAAAACTCATAATATATAAAGGTAAATACTTTTTTATCAGTTAATCTGGCCATAAGCCCGCCCAACTATCTGGCAACTCCGATGTTACAGTGAACAAGTGTTTCCACTTTAAAGGAAATTTCCTTATTTTAAGGAAATTTAAGCCTGAGAAGGAAATTTCTAAGGAAACCCAAAATCTAAGGAAATCCTAAGGAATTCCATTTTTTTCCGGACATGTTAAAATTTGTGTATATTTAAAATGTATTTACAAATGTATTTAAAAACAATTGATGTATTTAGTATTTAGTATTTAAATACATTCGTAAAATGTATTTAGTATTTACTTAACCTCTTCGCGCCATGGAGCAATAATAAGAGGAGAGGCCATGATGTCACTTCAGTGAAGCCAGCTCTGGCTCCGCCCCTTTGCTCAAAGACATAGAGTCGGATAGTGACCCAAAACAATGCAAATATGGCAGTACGCGCGCCACTCACATACCTGTACATTTTACAATTATGCTGGCATATCGCTCTACATATGGCTGCATCCAGAGAGCCAATAATGGTAACTTATCATTTCAGCGGTAAGTTACAGGGATTTCGTGGCGAAACATTGCTTATTAGGCTAGAAAACTGAGCTAGATAAAGAGTGCATTAAAAGAATGCAGATGCTTGTTCTACCTAGGAAAAATATCAATGAATTCACCTGTAATTGTTGTCATGACTTTAACACAAGCTAGATATATTTCTGGAATGTAGGATTCTTAATGAGTCACTAGAAATATTATGAACGCTTATTTATTCCCTAAAACATATGAAAAAACTTTGCAAACCATGGTGACCAGCACGCTACCGAGTCGCCTTGAACTATTTATAGCTACTAATTTGGCTGCTGATAACCTTATTTGTGTTTCATTATTAGTGTAATTCAGTTACTGCTGTGTGTGAACTGTTATGTTGAGTGTGGTGACGAGCATTGTGTGACTTGGTAATTGAATTTTACCAGGTTTCTTACCTGGTGGGCTTCCCAACCTGGGGCTACATTCAGAGAGGCTAACGTCCATGCTTCACGACCTAGCGACATCCATCAGCTGTTCTCTGGCATTCTCGGGCACATTGATGACGTACTTAAAGACGTTAAGCTGTCAAAAACATAGCGACCACGGTAGGGGGTGGCGTAGAGCAGGCAATATACATAAAAATACTCATAAATTGAGTAATATGATGTTTTCTGACTCAAGAACTGAACAGGGCAAGTATACAAATGAAATTAGGCCATAAAACAAACTCCTACCTCGTGGTGAGTTTATTTTGGGGTGATGGGCCGAGCGGTGAACGGCGGCACCTCACCGAGACCACCTCGCCCCACCACACCGGCGGTTAGCTGCCACTAACCGCCACGCGCACGGCTCCGCATCACTGAAGGTATAATGGCTCCCTTTTCCTTAATAAAAACCCAAGCCCTTGTCCATCCAGCCGTGATGGGTACCGGGGGGTGTTAGCCGGGGTTTGTGACCCGCCTCCCGGGTGGTTGCTTCCCCCAAATGGCAGGAAAACCAGTTACAAATAGAGTTTATCAAGGGGAAAAAAGATCACCCATAGTGACACCGTAGCGCCACTGCCATATCTCGTACCAGAATCCCCGCGAGCTCCGGGGTTAGAAATTACGGGAAAGTTAGTTAAGCTAAACACCGTGCCCTTTAACTCTCTCTGAATGCTGCCCTGGAAGATTATAAGCAAGGCGCTGCTGCTATAATATACATAAATGCTAATAGCACCAGTAATAATTTTAAAGCAATAAATAGAGGTAAACAAACACAGAATATACGGGTAAAAGCTTATATGAAGTTACAAGTGATAACTAATTATTAATGCTGCTCAATTAATATATTCAAATTCAAATAGTCTTAATTTGCCAGGCTGTTTTTAAAAGTATTAATATTAGTTTAGACACACAACTAAATTTAAATTTTGGAGGGAATTTCACAGAAATTTGCCGCTTCATTAAAAACTATATTTCTCTAATACCCAGAGAAGGCCCGACATGTGTTTGAACTAGCATGATCGTTGTGGCTGTAGTACGTTTTTAATTTGTTCATGCTGGTTAGTGGCTACCATATGTTATGCTGCGTGGATTTATAGATTTTTTGATGGTTGTATATATGAATTTCTGTAGCTATATAGCGAATTTTACATGGGGCATTCAACGCAAATAGTTTCAGGTGCTGTCTTGTACATGCTACTGAATTATATTGCTGAAAACTGTCATTTCTGGTTTTATATGAAGAAAGGGGTGACATACTGAACCTTTTCCTCTTCAAATGCCGTGACCCAAAAATTTAAATCTTGATCTTCTTCGGTTTTTTCTTTCTTTATTGCAGTGTCTTTAGCAAGCAATCTTACCATACCCGGTGGATTATTGGCTTTCATATAATGTATGCCTGTATGGGTTTTTTTTTTTAGTGCAATGAATTCTTTTAATCCAGGTAACGTGAGATTGGTTATGGTTCAATTCACCTATTTTTCTTTCAATTCCCTTTATTTTCCCTTTTTCAATTTCATTTATATAGTTCATTTATTCACTTTTCAAGTTAGGTTAGGTTTTATTAATCATTTTTTTTCTTCATTTATTTACATTTTATTCACATTTTTCTTGATCTTCATTAATAGCCCTCCCCACTGTCGTAGCGTCAATATTGCCATGGTTATATTATGGTTATTATTCATTTGCACAAAAAAATGAGGCATCAAACACTCTAATGGATTGAAACAACTTTCAAATGGAAGAAGAAATAAAGAGAAAAAAGAACGACAAGGAAATTTATTTGTCCTTTTTCAGAAAATCAGTTTAATGATACAATCCTGACAGATGTATAGTGTGTTCGTCTATTTTGATTTGCCTGTGATTAAACGGTTTGGATGTTTGCATTTATGGATTATGGTTTGTATTTGCAGTATTTATGTATGTTCTTGTTCGATGTGTGCCTATAAAATAATAGCTTTTGCAGTTGCTTGGAAAATATTTTAGCTTATATTTAGATTTCCAAAGATGCACACTTCTGGGTTTTTTTCCTCTCTCTTTCTCTCCACCCTTTACTGAGGTCATCCTCTCACATTGCCATTATCTATTATTACACTTTTTTTTTGTCATTTCACTCAGGTGATCAAATCATCTCCTCCACTCGACGACAAACCATTTCTCCCCTCACCAAGCATATACCAACTCTACTCTGTAATTGGAAAATAAAGCATTATATTCTCTCCATTAACTGCTAATCGAAGCGCTTTGTTCGGTAAAAAAAAAAAAACGTTAGCGCGTGGATATGTATCAGTACGAGCTGCGAAAATGAAGGCACAATATTTCCTAATATCTCAAGAACCGAATTAGCTCGAAAAAAAAAAACGTAATGAGTGGCAAAAAAAAATCCATATTTCAAACAGGCTTCCCTTGGTAATAAGCAGATTTTAAATTCATTTGATAAATACGCATAGGTTTGTTTTGAGAAGCTTATTACCCGAAAAATATTCCGAAATCAAGGGAAAATTGCATACATGCGTAAACTCTTGGGGGGGGCAGAATAGGAAATTATCATTTTTCAAAGTAATACGATTCCCGCAGAATACTCTCCATCAACATAGCAATATGTTAGAACGAATGAAAGATAGATGTTGGTGCATCATAAGCTGCTGGTCATATGAACGGCTCAATGGATGCGCAAAATCATAAAAACTGTATTTTTTAAAAAATTCTTTTAAAAATCTGTTAAAGAAAAACGAAAAAACGGATAGATCTTAGGGTAGATCTAGTTGATCAGTAACAAAAGTATTCATGGCATTTTTTTGGTCTAGGGTCATAGTTTCATAGTAAAAAAATAGGGAATGCAATAAAGTCTGACCCTTTTAAGCTGCACAAAAGTGGTTTTTTAGGTTGGTTGATTTTACTTGTCATACAGACGTAAAAAATGATCTCGGTAAACCAATTGTACATCTTGGCGCAGACAATATCATTGTTCTATATCTTTTTTCGTAGAACCCTCAAGTCAAAAAACAGTTTTGAATATTTTTTTTATTAATAAGAACGCTTTTCGCGTATAGATAGGGAAAGTCAAAGAACAAAGTTTAGTGCTCCAAAAATCCTGCTCTACATTCGTTTCCCAATCCGCTTCTCAGTCCAGTATTTAGATCTTTATTTCTCAACCTTTTTGGAATTTCAGGATTCTAAGGGGTTAATTTATCCTGAATCGATATCTAGAATTACAAGTACATTTAAAAACAATAATAGTTCATATAAAAAACATCATACTTTTTGAGAAGGCCAGCCTTCGTCAATAAATGTAATGGACTTCGTGTCCCGGAGAGAACACCTCTCTCCCATGCCAGGGAGAGACGGTAGCACCGTCCGACCCTCGACACGCCCGGACAAAAATTGCAAACGTAGTCCCCAAGACTGGGACACTCGACCAGCAGTGCCCTGCAACAGTAAGTGGACCAAACAAATCATCACAGTAAGGAGGGTGGCCCCACCCTGCCATGAGGAACCCATGGTGGGCGTATATAGAGTGTGACGCATACGCAATCGTGCCAGGCAGTGCTCCCATCTCCGGGGAGAGACCGCAGTGCTCCAGTCCTCGTACTATTGGCGGATGGTGCGCAGTTTATTTTGGCCCCCCCCCCTATAGTAATCCACGTTCTCGCAACATGGTGTGAACTGATCTATGGATGCGAGCGCAGGTCCGTAGCCGGCAACATAGCATAATGTGATAGAGCTGGTCTTCTACTGCAGCTTTTGCCAAGTGGCCCCCCCATCAGCTTCCTCATTACCGCAACTACTGACATGTGCCGTACCCAACAAAAGCTGACCTGTCCGGCCATCGCCTCTTGAGCAGATAAAGCCAATTCCAGGATGGCATTGACCACGGATGGGAGAGTTTAAAATTACATAGTGATTGAAGAGCACTACAAGAATCACTAAATATTGTAAAAGAAACTCCGAAGGGTAAAAATAATCATGAAGCATGATAAAATAGCACTTATTTCAGCCGTAAAACAGATGAAACACTTGGAATGCTGACGCCTTGGTTAAACGATGGGAATACGACACCGTAACCAACATCCTTCGTCTGATTTTGAACCATCAGTAAAGACAGGGACCGAACTCTGATGTTGCAAAAAGTGGGTATAAAAACTGGGCACGAAAGAAAAAGCGCATCAGCCTTAGGAGGTAAAGACCCTTTTGAGAGCGGAAGGCTTTGCAAAAGGACACTTCTGTTAGAAGCCATGGACCGACTGTCGTAGGCCTATGCGGGCAGATCCGTTAAGCAGGGAGGATAGCGTCTTCCATAATAGCTGCAATCAGGGGGGGGGGGGGAAACCAGGGGCTTTGGCAAGCTCTTCGCCCATGGTAAAGTTGCGATCCTAAATCACAAGACACAGCACGGCAAGCTATTGAGTCAGGGAGGCGTTTGGAGGCGATACCAACATCTAACTAGGAGGGACTGGCGTTGAAGATCCAATGGAGGACACAGCATCCACCAATAGACTTTGGATGGTAGATTGACCTGACGCCCCGGTTGCCATACGGACCCAGCATGATGTCCGAATCCAGCATCCGCAAGTCGAGTGGGTTGTGGCAGAGGGTACGATCTTCACATCCATATTCAAGCTTCGAGAGAGAAAGGATAAGTGAGCGTGAAGATAGAGGAGTGTAGCGCGATCCAGGCACCCGCCAGCTGGTGTGGCGGATGACTTTCCAGTAGATCGCATGGTCCGTAGACAGTCAGTCTTGAGAGCACGAAAGTGAGGCACCCAAGTCAGTTTGTCGATTGTCAAAAATGAGTCCTAAACCGGGTACCCTCTTCCCTCTGGTTATCTCTTCCCGTAAGATGTAGGTCTGGGTCGGATGAATCCCCAACGGGTTTTTTCTGCAAAAAATGAACTGCTAACAGTCTTCGTTGGAGAAAACCGGAAGCCACGATTCGTCGTCCATTCACTAACTTTATCCAATTAGCAAGTTGAGTCTTCTCTCTGCAACGCGACATCCTTGTAAGCAGCAAAAGAGATTAATTAAATCAGCCACGTATAATTACTAACACTCCCCATCTGCAGTACTCACAATACCATTGATGGGCCACAAGCGAACAGGGCTACACTCAAGACGCTAGCGCTTGGGGGATGCACCTGGAAAGCGGTGTTCAGAAGACAGTATGTTGCCACTCGAACTCTAAGAACCCGGTTTTGCTATGAACATTCTGGAGGAACACAGGCAAACACGACCTCTTAGCCCGAACTCCATACAGAGATTGCAATATACCGTGTCTCCAGCCGGGGGGGGGGGGCGGGGAAAAAAAGCTTTCAAGGTCGAAAAAATGGTCACATGGTGTTGTCGAGAGGCGAATGCCCGCATATGGTGACTCTAAGGAATATAAGCGTTCCGTAGTAAGAGTGGGATGCTTCCGGAATCCACACTGAAACGGGAGAAAAAGTTTTTCCCGTTCCAAAACCCATACCAGTCGACTTATTACCATTTTTTCGAATACTTACACACACAATGAAGTTAGGATATGGGCCGGAAATTCGTCGGTATGAGTGGTATCTTCCCAGGCTTAGGGAATCGGACACCACCGTCCCCCACACACACCCAGCTACTTGGAGTTTCCTTCCCATCAGATCCGATTATAGATGCTCAACAAGAAAGGCTAGAGCTCATCTCTTAGATGACAGAGCATCGCATAATGGTACATCATCTTGGCCTGGGGTAAGTGTCAGCGCAAACTTCATGGCTTGACTAGCTCCGAGGTGTAAAAAACTTGTAAGATTCCCATCGCCTCTGGATGAAAAATCTATGCCTCTCTGTTCTTGTCGCAGTCTGTCCCTAGCACTAATGGAAGACGCAAGTTCTGTCTGCGCCACTAAGGACTGACAACAAAATGGGAAACAATTCCTCTGCTAACAGTCAGGGGATCTGCCACAGGTCTCCATTAATCGATAGACTGAGGGGGAGGATGGATAAACTTCCCCTTCATTTTCCTCACTCTTTGCCAAACCTTGGGACACCTGGGAGGTAGATGCACGAGATCGTACTTATATAAGCCTCCAGAGGAGTGACGAGACTCTTTCATAACCCGTCGGTAATCTCTATCTCTTCACCTGTGAAAAAGATATTTTTAGGTCTACTGAAGTTGGCCCGCGAAATTGTATTTGCGTCTCAGCCGCAACGGCGGGAGTGACTCCTCGCTGCCGTACAGTCCTGAGTCCACCACGGAACCAGGTCGGCGAGAGAAAGATCCAGATGTGACGGGGGAATGCTCAGACTCAGCGAGGCTGCAAAATGATTCGAGGACACAAAGTAATCTACGGCCTCATCTATGTTGATAATTCATCGATATGATGTTCAAAACACAAGCCTTTTGAGCCTCCCAGTCCGTACGAGAGAGGCACCATTTTTGGGAGACATCTGGAAGGGGTTCCCGAGGACACTAAAAAATAGTAGGGGAGAAAAAGGGAGGGGACAGCAAGGAGCTTTAAGTATATGGGATATGGTCAACTTCCCCGAAAGATTCCGGCCACCATCCCATGATAAGTCGATGGGCGACCTGTGGACTGCAGAGTGATAGGTCAATAGCAGTCAATGTTCCCCGTCGCGATGGAAATGTGTTGGTTCTCTATACCGTGTTTAATATATTTTAAGTTGTTGCCATCTATAAGAGTTACGAGAGAATCACCGCGACGATTTTCTGGTGGAATCTCCCCACAGAACATTGCCGCCCATTCATGTCTCCAAGGAGAAAAAAATGGACGGGAAGCTGGCTGGATAAGATCCTCAAGAGCTGAGAGTATGTCGATCATTTGGAGGTAGAATGATATTGAGCAGAACAACAGTGTAGGTCTTGTCAGATGGATACGACCTGCTACAGCTGCAAGGGTGATTGCAGCGGGCTGAACAGTTTAAGGGGACATCCCGACGATGGTAAAGCCACAACCACGCACTAAAGCACCACCTGCTGGAGGTGGTGTGTGGACTAGGTATAAAACCTGTCGGGCAAGACAACTTCCCTGCCCTATCATTGTTTCTTCTGGTAAACAGATAATTTTCTGGTCCACTCGTTGATGAGAGGACTAGTTCCTCCCATTTTGCACGTAATCCACGAATATTCCTTGGAGGATTGAAGATGTTATTTCGTGCGTGAAGAGATGCAGAAGCCTTACGGCTTGTAGTCCGCTGCGCCATTTGAAGCCCAGGCAATCTTTTTTCTTGTGTTGTAGAAGATGGGAAACTAACTTTTCTGTACATTCCCAGATTGTCGGTTCGCACTTGCGTACATCCGGCGGTGGTAAATCGGGGGTTCTTCATACGAGGACCCGCGGCAGTAGTAGAGACCTATGTCCCACAGAATGCAGATTTACTAACAGAAGATTTACCACTTCTAGGTTACTCATAGCTCCCCGTACGAGGGTCTTGAAGATTGCGTATCAGCAATGGCTATCAACTACTTTTGTTGTCCCATATGTTGTGACACCTTTCGCCATCAGCGTGCTGTTGAGCTGAGTCCGCTGAATAGCCGCTTCAGGGGTTTAACAGGGGCAGTGATAATTATGAGTCACGTCAGTACTCCCGCACCCATCAGCCAGGTGTAATCTTTACGCAAGTCCATCCGCTCACTGCTCAGTAAAATTGATATTTTAGCCGGAGGACGCCCACTGAGTCCTAAGGATCATTGTGAACTGCGAGTTCGCTCTGAGACTCTTATTAGGATGGGGTTTGGGAGCCTCTTAGAAGAGATCACTATTTGTCATTTTCCCGTGTCGGCATGCACTACCACGAGAAGGTTGTTTGGAGGCTCCATTATGAGAGGATTCAGCAGAATCCACAGAATCACACGGCATATCGAGAACTTATTCTTCATTGGACTGGATGGGTTAGGTTTAAGAAATGTGGTGGTGGAACTAGCAGGAGCTGAGTAGGCGTCTGAGAAGAAGCGCAGCAATTCGCGGATGCGTAGTCCTGCTTCTCCCCCGCCTGCTTGTCTGTGGGAAAGTTTCTCCTGTCTGTCGCTCCCAGACTGATAAATTGGAGTTGCCCAAATGAAAGGTGTTCTTCTCAATTTATAAGTCCCACATTGTCGGGAACTCGGTGGTGATCAGCACGTGCAGTGGGAAGCATAGGGAGTTGACGTACAGTCATCGGTGGCATGGGAACCCAACGCCGAGCATCGACCACAGCGAGGAGGGGATTTAACAAAATTTTTTGGCCGTGCCCAAGCTTGTAGCACTCATGCACTACGAAAGAGGCGGTCGATAGGCTTTTATTTAAGAGACTGGGGACCGATCCTGAAATGGAATCGGGGAGGACTTGGATCCATAGAAAGTTATAAATGATCAAATGTTTTTTGCTTCCTCTGACCTTATAGACTGCTGAACTTTTCCGGGGCACATGTTTAGTATTTCTGCTCCGAAAACTCAAGAGGTCGTAGTTGTAGACTACGCCCTTTACTGGTATTGAACTTTTGGATAGGTTTGATGTATCGAATGTGTCTTCGGTGATGGGCAGTGGAAGAGCATACGAGGCCTGAGTTAAGGTCCTTGGCTCGGATTAGAACCCCCCTGCCATAACTTTCAGGTTGCCTTCCGGGTTCAATTCCACTTTCTTTCTCTAATACCGGCGCAAGGAAAAAGTTGCCCCCTTTCCTTATAATAAGCCACGTACCAAGAAGAGGGGTAAAGGGCTTGTGGCGTACTAGTGGAGTAGATGTTGTAGTTTTCTCAAAGTGTTTGGGATGTAGTCATCAAGGGCCGTCTCGCAACATTTACGGAGCGAATGAGTTCGGCTCTGTAATGTCTCGCTCCATTTCATCTGTTGTGGCTTCCTCTACAGAGAAGCATCAATCTGCCGCAGCAAAAATTTAATGTAGCACCTATTGATTGCCATTGTTCATCATAAATAAGACGGATGCGCGAACACATCCATAAGCCTTTGAAAATATCATGTAATTCTCTGATGACAAGGCTGGGACACGTTGGACAGAAGCAAGGTGTCCAACGTAGAAGTGCCCGTGCCCCGAGGGGCCAGGCTCGTCTCTCAATCCCTGTCCTGCGTCCCTTGAAGCGGGGACCGGGCCAGAACCGGTGAGCTGAGGGAGGAGGAAGGGCGGCTGCCGCTTCGTGCAACTTCCCGGCCTGGAAAGGCGCCAGAGTGGCAATGTGAGAGGATTCAATTGGAGAAGTCGAGCAAGCGGACGTCGGGAAGAGGAAGGCAAGGCGGGGTAAATTTATAGTTTGATACATACACAACAATTACTTCACGCCCCCCTCCGCCCCCACCCACCCGGAGCCCAACGATGGGAAGCTGTCTGTTGGGGAGGACCTCACCCAACAGCTCCAGGGGTAGCAGGGAAGTATAACGCTGTTCGTGGTTTGCTATTGTGGTGGTGCAGGCCGCGGGACGATGCGATGCGGTGCCCACCCAGGCAGCCTCCGCTTGGCCCTAGCCAACGCATGACCAGCCGATTGATCTCCTGCGGGCCACCTGGACCTCGCCGTCTTACCCAAACCCCCCTACCAAAGAAGCTGGTTTTGCCCACCGAAGGGAACTACGAACCCGCCCGCGGTGACCTCAACTTCAGAGAGAGGGGCGTGCGGGAATATTACAGGATGCCACGCACGAGCAAACACGTGGGAGCGGAGCGTGAAGTATATAAAAGGAAGAAGAAGCGTGAGACGGAAGAGAAGGGTCTCACACCGGGACTAGAATCGCCCAAGAAAGGAGAGAAAGGGGGAGGAAGCATAAGGCGAACATCGACCGGAAGGCTCCACCTCCCAGTGACGAAGGGGGAGCGCTTTACGGTGCCACGAGGGCCGACGGCCACCGAAACCCAGAACAATGGCAGGCAGGCCGCCAGAGTAGGTGGCGCCGGGGGGTCCGACCACGCTTCAAGCACCCGCCCACCCCACGACAAGGTGACTCCCCACAAGGCGGGGTGCAGCTCAACAAGATCATCTTTCACCATATTACTGTGTTTGCATGAATTCCAGGTTGAAATTATATGATCCCTATCCATCTTTGTGTCCACAGAAACCTCTCCATGGTGAAAGTATCCCTGGTGAAAGAGTGAACCAGGCCCTTGCAATGCTCTTTCACTTCAGTAACGATGGACACTATCTCCGCAAAAGCAGCCTCATCAATGAAAGAAGGTTAACAAAATTCCCTTCTTCAATGTGCCACCATCCAAATTGGAAGTTTCTGGGTAAAGGCAATAACTTCTCTGACAGTTATCATGTTCAGCATTCTTCCTTGGATGGAGATGTTCAACTCGTTCAAGTGCGTGAATACATCTGTCAGGTATGCTAAGGACAAAATGAACTCCGTGTTTTCAAAGTGGTCAGCAATGTCACTGCCTTGATTTATAAGAAACCTCTTGATTTCTTCGTGTAGTTCAAAGACACGTGTAAGTAGTACGTGAGAGCCACCTCACTTCCGTGTGGAAAAGCGGAACACTATGTTTAGCTTCAATTTCTACACAAAATGATGCAGAGACATAAGACAGACAAAATAATTTAAATATATAATTCCAGCCTACTTATAAATATGATATTGAATTATTGGCCAGCATGTTTCGTACCCTCATGTGTAAAGCCGGCCACACACACCGGCGCGGCCTATCCGGCCGACGAAAAAGTGCGTGGCTAGAGGCGGCCGGTGTGTGTGTGTGGGTTTTTTTCATCTGGCGGGGCCTCTCGCAGCGGCCGGATGAAAATCAGTCGGCACTTGAAAACTCCGTCCGGCGCGGCCTGCCGCCTGCGTGTGTGGGTGCCTTTCGGCGCTTCCCGCCCCTCGCTCGGCCAGATAATGACTAAATGTACCAGTTATAATTGTATTTATGATAATATAGGTATTATATATAGTATGACGTATTATTTATGGCTGCACATTAGGGTGGTCCACTTTGAAATTTTTTTTCGGATTCGTTGGGCCGGGTCGGAATTCTTGTCGATACAATGATACAAGGATGTGTGCAAAATTTTATTCCGATCGGATAACTTTATACCGTCCCGCAGAGCGGCCGAAGTTTCCACTATTAAACCTCTACGAGTCTACACTGGTGACGATGATCAAAATAACGAAATCCACCGTGCGCGCCATCCTATACCTATTTCGCGCACGGGTACAACGCCCGGTGGCGCTCCACGACCTGCAGAAGGTGCTGTCGCTGTTCCTCGTCGCGCGTGATGGCGCCGCAGAACGCGCTGATGAGGGCGACGCCCCTCTCCGCAAAGTCGTTCACCACCCGTAGGTGACGGGCGCGCCGACGAGCCGTGGTGTAGTCGTCCCTCCCCGACCACTCGGCCGGATCGACGTTGAGGAAATCGTGACCGTCCCCGAGGGCGGTGACGAGGCCGACAGAGTTGGTCGTCGCAAACGACGCCAGGGAGCGCTGCTCCACTGCGTCGAGGGCGACGTCGGCGCGGCGAGGCGGGTTTTTCTCCCCCAGCCGCTGCTGCATGGCGCTGACGATGGCCCGCTTCTCCTCGACCACCGTCGCCTCGTCGAAGAGGGAGAGGCCGACGAGCTCCTCGGAGACGTACCACATGTGCCGGGCCATCACCTTGCCCGATGCCCGCCCGATCTCCTTGTCGCGATAGGCGGCGAGGGCTTTGAGGAGGGCGAGGTCCGTTGCCGGGGCCGAGGTCGAGCAGTGGGCGGACATCCACGGTTCCACGTACGTTGTGACGATAAACGTCGTGAACCGGATCAGCTCCCTCTTCTCGTGCTTGGTGAGCGCAAACTCCTCGCGGAAGAGGGTGATCTTGAGAGTGTAGATCACCTTTGCCATCCATCGAGCACGGTGGTAGGCGCCCGGCTTCCGGATGTTCGCCTCAACCTCACCGCCCAACACGATGATGGTGAGCTGCACCATCTCGCGGTAGTCGTCGCGCGGCTGCTTCTCCTTCAGCAACGCGTGGCAGGTGGCGATGATCTTGTCGGCGCCGTCGACGGGGTCGTCGAGCGGTTTGGACGACGCCTGGTTCGCGAGCGGCCACCACTTCACAAACCGCTTGAACAGCTGGATCTCGGGGCCGGAAGACGGGCCGAAGCAGACGGTGAATGCTGCGCCCACCACTAGCTCGAGCACGTGGTGCCGGCAAGCGAAGTGGAGCAGATTCCGTTTTGACGTGCTTCATTATGTGGACGCACGCGCCCTACTTGAGTCCGGTATTGCTGACTGTTGTGTCGAAGCACATGCCGATGATGTTGTCGACGAGGTCCCACTCCTTCGCAGCGTCGTAGACCGCCTGCCCGGTCAGCACGCCCGTCCCCGCCGCGAGTTTCGGCACCATCAACAGCTTCTGGATGCCGTCCACCGGACACCAGGATGGGCAATCGCTCCGCGATTCCCTCACCGGCCATCCCCTCGACAAGTTTTCCGTCCCAGTGTATGATGAGCGGCACCGCCGGCACATTCACGGTCATCTCCGCCTTGATCTCCTTAGCCATCTTCTCCCGCGCGCTCCTCCGGTGGCGCCGCACGGTGCTGCGAGCGGGAGTGGCGTTCGGCGCCGTGGACAGCGGTGAAAAGATGAACTGCGGTGCGGTCCGAGATCCTTGTGCGGTCCAACGCAGCGGCGACAGCCGGCGTCATGATCGGCGTGCGGCGACGCTTGGGGGAACAGGCCGATTGAGCGGATATTCCTGCGCTCGGAACGAAGTCCGCGTCCCGTCCGTCGTCACCACCGTTCTCTTCTTCGTCGCCTGCACCCAAGCCCGATGAGCTGCGCGTGGCAGTCGTGGCACGCTCCGGTGAGCTCGACCGCTTTAGCACGCTGCGCTCCAGACGCCGTCGCTCTCTGTCGGCCAAGGATTGGTCGACTCCTTGCATGATGCAACGGGGTCCATCCGGGCAGCGCTGGCCCAGCAGGAACTGCCGATCCTCGTCCACCGTGATGAGGTCGAAGGCGTCCGCGTGCCCGATGTCGAAAAGCGTCATCAGCGCCAGTGAGAAACTCCGGCGATTCTCGACGTCAACTGAAAGAGATTAGCTCGTCTGTAGGTGATCGTTTAAACAATTTATTACCACAACCTAAATAAAGTTTTCCTAACCTAACTTAGTTCATTTATTAGAGTACATAAAACAAAAAAAAATATATTATAATTTGGTGACGATAAAAGTTACGTATGTGAAAGGTTTAGACAGTGACTTATTGGAAATAATATTTACATCAATGTTAATATAGAATTTATAGTACAATTAATATAACGCCAATACATACATTCGGATGACATCTATAAATTTCTGTGCAATGCAAAAAAAAAAAATTAAATAAATTACTAATAACTGGAAGACATACTTATATTACCAACTCCGTCGTATCTACATAGAAGTTAAAGTTTTAAGTTTACGTATAGGTCGGACGGACGGACTAGCGGTCCCCCAGTCCATTGTGGATGAGGTAAATTAGTTATTGTTTATGAGGTGAAATTTCAGTTGTTTTTTGAATGAAGGTAATGACTCGCAGCTTCTGATAATTTCAGGTATACTATTCCAGAGTATCGTTCGGGCAACATCCAGCCTAGCCAGCGCCCAGCATGGCAGACAGGTCACGGTTAAATGTCATGGCAATTAGGGCAAAATAATATATTATATTAGGGTATTCTGCGAACTAATTCAATTAGTTCAACTGTTGATTTGTCTTACCTTCAGCGCTCCGCTTCTTGGACCGATCCAAGTTATGCCATGATGCGTACAGCCGGAGGATCCTCTCCACACAGCGGCTCTTCTTCTGCGTGGGGATCCGTGCTTTCTCCCACACCACCGCCACCTCCGCGGTGACGAGGGAAGCCGCTTCCTTCACCGACTTCCGCTGCACACGGACGAAGTGGAAGAAGCGCCGTAGCACTTGCCCGTTCTTGGGAAGCTGTTTCCCCCAGCAGGGGTTCGGTTCGGGCTGCCCAAGAAGCCACACTTCGGTGGCTGAGCGTGAACGTGCTGCAGTTGCAGCGGCCATCCCGAACGCAGGCACAACAACGACTAACGCGGCGCCACAAGTTGGGAGGCGGAGCGTCACACACCCTTACACCACAAGCGCTGAAGGGTAACTGGGCCACTGGCCAGTTGTGGTGGGCAGTGTCAGTCCAGCTCTGTATGACTAATGCAGTCCTTGCTTAAATCACTTTTAATTGCACTGTAAAGGTGAAAAAGCATTAACACACACACAATTATGAGTAGAAGGTACTAAATTTTGATTCCCTAATCCCTATCTCAGTTCACCTATTTTTCCCAACATTTTGTTAAATAGTGAAAAATTTGGCCGCACTGCGGGACGGGACAATATCATCCGATCGGAATGAAATTTTGCACAGAACCTTGTGCCATAGTATCGACAATAATTCCGACCCGGCCCGACGAATCCGACAAACTTTTTTTTTTACCCTGTAATTGTGGACCACCCTACTGCACATGCAGCCATCAACAAGTCATTTTCGGACAGCGGATTCATGTTGTCATCATAGTGGTCCGACGTGTACTGTATACTTTCATGAGGCGGCCGGTCTGTGTGTTGGTTTCTTCCAGTGAACGATGCCCCGCCACTTTTTGTCGGCCGGATAGGCCGCGCCTGTGTGTGTGTGGCCGGCTTAGGGTTTCTTAACCCCTGGTGGTACAGGTACCCCAGGTTAAGAAACACTGCTCTAGTTCAAGACTCGCCAGGAGCTACTTTTTGCGAGTAGCCGAAGACACACCCACANTAACCGGCTCTTTTCTGCGTGGGGACCCGTGCTTTCTCCCACACCACCGCCACCTCCGCGGTGACGAGGGAAGCCGCTTCTTTCACCGACTTCCGCTGCACACGGACGAAGTGGAAGAAGCGCCGTAGCACTTGCCCGTTCTTGGGAAGCTGTTTCCCCCAGCAGGGGTTCGGTTCGGGCTGCCCAAGAAGCCACACTTCGGTGGCTGAGCGTGAACGTGCTGCAGTTGCAGCGGCCATCCCGAACGCAGGCACAACAGCGACTAACGCGGCGCACAAGTTGGGAGGCGGAGCGTCACACACCCTCACACCACAAGCGCTGAAGGGTAACTGGGCACTGGCCAGTTGTGGTGGGCAGTGTCAGTCCAGCTCTGTATGACTAATGCAGTCCTTTGCTTAAATCACTTTTAATTGCACTGTAAAGATGAAAAAGCATTAACACAAACACAATTATGAGTAGAAGGTACTAAATTTTGATTCCCTAATCCCTATCTCAGTTCACCTATTTTTCCCAAAATTTTGTTAAATAGTGAAAACTTTGGCCGCACTGCGGGACGGGACAATATCATCCGATCGGAATGAAATTTTGCACAGAACCTTGTGCCATAGTATCGACAAGAATTCCGACCCGGCCCGACGAATCCGACAAACTTTTTTTTTTACCCTGTAAATGTGGACCACCCTAATATATATATATATATATAAAATACTTTTTTTTTACTTTAAAAAAAAAATACTCGTTTTTTTACTTTTTTTTATGAAATCGAATAACAACTGTTGCCATGGCATGAAGAATATTCATGAAATATTCGGGCGGAGGTATGCGCTCTACTGAGTGCCCCCCCCCCCCTAGTTAGTAATGCATCAGGGATCAATAATAACCACTCGGAGGGGGATAAAGTTGGCGAAAAACCTGTTATTTTATGATTTTACGATGCTATTATTGATTTCCATAAACTAGTATAAAATGGAATTTTATACTCGGGGGGAATAACCCGGGGGGCAGTCCCCGGGTTAATGGTCGAAAGTACTAAAATACCGTTATTTCTTATGTTAGTTTAACTTAGGTTATCTTGGGTTAGTTAATGAGCAATAATTAGATTTTGGCTTATCAACCTAACCCAAGATAACCTAACAAAAAATATACGGATAAAATGGAAGGGGAGTGGCTTTGCTCTCTTCATCCCATCCGCGTGTTATTTTATGCATATGATGCATTATTAATGATAATGTAAAGGATTTGAAAAAACAGCTAATTACAGCAAGCCCACGGGGAAACCTGGGGAAGGTAAACTGTAGTCTGGATGTCACAGTGGCCCTGTGTCCCGGGTAAGGAATTACTATCGGCCACAGGCTCAACGGTTAAGGATACGGAGATGAGCGCTGAAGCAACGTGCAGCTGTGTTGTATGTCCCCCACTTTATCTTTACTTTTACCTAAAGGTAACATTTACCCTAATCATTCCTCGCATCACAGACCTAATTAGCCTACCTAACCTAGCCAAAAATAGCTTGATATGATGGAGGGAGGGCTTTAACCCAACAAACCCCCTCCGAGTGGTTGTTATTGATCCATGATGCATTACCATTGGTAATGTAAATAAAATAAAGTAATTATTTTTATTTAGACCAAGACCAACTATATTGTCATAGCTTCACAACTGCACAACACTATTAGATGTATGTAGTGACTAGTGAGCAGTCAGGAGTCCCGACTTACGTCTGAGAGCGATGCTGTCCTAAATTATAGAATTACCGGAACATAAATCGTAAATGCAGTTATAACCATGGTCCATCCCTTATAACCCTTAAACGTCGGGCATGGCTGCCTGCAGTCAACTCCCCACACGGGCATATTTGCAAGAAAAGAGTAGGTACACTTTTTGTAAATCTGTTCCTCTATTCTTATTATTAGTGCTACAAAAATAATATTTACATCACTAAAAAGTACAATTCGTTAAATATTCCGCAGGAGTTGGCAGCGCCAACCACCCGGACAAACGCACACCATCCTTTTTTGTTTGTTTTAACCTAAATAACTCTACAAAACCAGACCCAAACCTATCCTAAGCATAACCTAATCTAAACTAAGCATTTATCTATCTATAATAATATAAGCGAAAGTGTGTGTCTGTCTGTCTGTCTGTCTGTCTGTCTGTGTGTGTGTGGTATAGGTTCCGCCCCCCGTGGCGCAAACACCTCATATGGCACATTTTTGGAATCAGGTTGACCAGGGGAAGGTCATAAGCCCACTTATGAGATTATCCGATCACTTTTTTTTTTTTTTTTTTTTAGCAGCCTATTAGCGAGAATTGTGAAAACAAGTGGGTTGCGAGAATTGAGGAAACCTTGATGTAGGGTGATGGGTAATGGGTGAGTGAATGGGTGGGGTGATGGGTAATGGGTGAGTGAATGGGTGGGGGGTGATGGGTAATGGGTGTGGGGTGATGGGTAATGGGTGAGTGAATGGGTGGGGTGATGGGTAATGGGTGAGTGAATGGGTGGGGGGTGATGGGTAATGGGTGTGGGGTGATGGGTAATGGGTGGGAAGTGATGGGTAATGGGTGAGTGAATGGGTGGGGGGTGATGGGTAATGGGTGAGTGAATGGGTGGGGGGTGATGGGTGAGTGAATGGGTGGGGGGTGATGGGTAATGGGTGAGTGAATGGGTGGGGGGTGATGGGTAATGGGTGAGTGAATGGGTGGGGGGTGATGGGTAATGGGTGTGGGGTGATGGGTAATGGATGAGTGAATGGTGGGGGGTGATGGGTAATGGGTGAGTGAATGGGTGGGGGGTGATGGGTAATGGGTGAGTGAATGGGTGGGGGGTGATGGGTAATGGGTGAGTGAATGGGTGGGGGGTGATGGGTAATGGGTGAGTGAATGGGTGGGGGGTGATGGGTAATGGGTGAGTGAATGGGTGGGGGGTGATGGGTAATGGGTGAGTGAATGGGTGGGGGATGGTGGGTAATGGGTGAGTGAATGGGTGGGGGGAATACATACATTTCTACATCCATGATTTCAGGAAAGTTAGAAGGGGCTATCTGGAGAGTCCATGTTTGGTGGGCCGAAGGCCCACCAAACACAGGTGGTGGCAGGCCCACCAATAGCCCTCCGCAGGAGCTAGCCAAAAAGTCCGCCCGGAGGGCGGCTTTGCGGCTAGTATAACCTAAATCTAACCTAACCAAACCTTAACGTAACCTAACCTAGCAATTTTTATATAATTATAAGTGTTAGGCTATATTTTTGGTACCGCTAGTGAATAACTACTGCACAATATATTGAGCCAAAAACAATAGAGTAAAAGTAAGCTGTAATGCCTGTGGAGCCCGCCAACTCCTGCGGAATATTAACCGGGTGGTGTAATATCAAGATAAAAAAATGGAACTGTCGTCGAAAATAGGAACACTTGACAACGTCTGTGAGAATACATATCGGCAACAGTTCCAGGTACCAAATTATTTAGGAAAACTATGTTTCGGCTTCGAAGTCGCGGGATGACCTAAACTGTAAATTTACAGTTGGGTAGCTGGTAACATTGTGCAGGGTAACATTCTAAAGTCCTTTCCCGCCCTTATTAGTGTTTTTTTTCCTCCAGACCTTCACAGATCTCTTTAGATACTTTTAAAACGTAATTATAAAGTGGGGGAGAGATGCCCCCTTCACTCAACCTCCCTAAACGATCCCCTGGAACCCCCAAAATAATATTACGAACCTAACTAACCTCACTATAACCTCACCAATAACCTCCTTGCGAAACCTAAGGGCGGGAAAGAACTAGAATTTTACCAGGTTAGGTTAGGTCATTTTGAGGTTAAGTTGGTCATTATTTTTGGGGGTCTAGCTCGGAGGTTATTAGTGAGGTTAGGTAAGATTATAGTGGAGTTAGATTAGCAATATTAACCATAATATATTTTTGAGGGGTTCAGGGGGGTCGTTTAGGGAGGTGGGGTGAAGGGGGCATCTCTCCCCCACTTTATAATGACGTTTTAAAAGTATATGAAGGGGTCTGTGAAGGTCTGGAGGAAAAAAAAACACTAATAAGGGCGGGAAAGGACTCTAGAATTTTACATTTCTGGCCCCTACAACAGCTGGCGGAAATTAGAAATAACACAAGGGGGGTCTGGGGGGAAAACCCCCCTAGCGAGGTTAGATTACGTAATCAATGCCTAGGTTAGGTTAGTGAACTACAAGGGGGGTCTTGGGGTGCGCAGCCCCACCATCAGGTCAGGAAAGTCAATAAGGATTATTGGTTGAAACTGCATATTCACTTATAGTTATAAATCAAAAGAAGCGAATCTGTTGAAGCGCGAACTCTTACAGAATATTTAGCGTTTAGTCTTCTCTCAGGATGAAGTATCATGTACTTGTTCGATTCTTAAGCATTTTAAAACTGGCGGAAACGGGAGACGACTTAATTTACACTGGTATATTGATTACTGAGGCCAAATTCTTCAACATACTCCAACAATGCTATTGATACCTATTTGTTAATGCCTATACATACCTTGTGTGGTTTGCCAAACCTAACTGCCGATGTAGACACAGAGTATTTGCTCACCTAGCGTGGAACTTTGTTGATTTAGGGCTGCGGGGATACCTTTGGGAACACTATGAGCCCTGATGATGTCCTATGATGCTATCACATGCGTTGTAGTTGACCTGTATTCCTCAGGAAGGCAGAGGTGAGGCGAATGACTGCGTGTTGCCGAGAGGGGTAGCACCACGCGTGAGGCTGAACTCCTTTGTGTAGCAACAAACATGGCGTTGGCCCGCCGAGGCACTCTCAGGCGGTGGCGGCTGTTTTGCTTGGCGGCAAGTTCAAATTATATGTAATAACTAGCCGCAAAGCCGCCTTCCGGGCGGACTTTTTGGCTAGCTCCTGCGGAGGGCTATTGGTGGGGGCCCACCACTTGTGTTTGGTGGGCCTTCAGCCCACCAAACATGGACTCTCCAGATAGCCCCTTCTAACTTTCCTGAAATCATGGATGTAGAAATGTATGTATTCCCCCCACCCATTCACTCACCCATTACCCATCACCCCCCACCCATTCACTCACCCATTACCCATCACCCCCCACCCATTCACTCACCCATTACCCATCACCCCCCACCTATTCACTCACCCATTACCCATCACCCCCCACCCATTCACTCACCCATTACCCATCACCACACACCCATTCACTCACCCATTACCCATCACCCCCCACCCATTCACTCACCCATTACCCATCACCCCCCACCCATTCACTCACCCATTACCCATCACCCCCCACCCATTCACTCACCCATTACCCATCACCCCCACCTATTCACTCACCCATTACCCATCACCCCCCACCCATTCACTCACCCATTACCCATCACCCCCCACCCATTCACTCACCCATTACCCATCACCCCCCACCCATTCACTCACCCATTACCCATCACCCCCCACCCATTCACTCACCCATTACCCATCACCACACACCCATTCACTCACCCATTACCCATCACCCCCTACCTATTCCCTCACCCATCACCCATCACCCCAACCCATCACCCCCCACCCATTCACTCAACCATCACCCCACACCCATTACCCATCACCCCACCCATTCACTCACCCATTACCCATCACTCTATATCAAGGCTTCCTCAATTCTCGCAACCCACTTTTGTTTTCACAATTCTGGCTAATAGGCTGCTAAAAAAAAAAAAAAAAAATGTGATCGGATCATCTCATAAGTGGGCTTATGACCTTCCCCTGGTCAACCTGATTCCAAAAATGTGCCATATGAGGTGTTTGCGCCACGGGGGGCGGAACCTATACCACACACACACACAGACAGACAGACAGACAGACAGACACACTTTCGCTTATATTATTATAGATAATAATGAAGTAACTGTGAGGAAATTTGATATTTCTTATTCAATATTTATCTAATTTTGATTACATATACCTTAAAGAAGCATATCGACGATTTTTGTGGGACAATTTTTTTGTTTGTGAAATATATAATATAAATTCACATATGTTTTATCAACGATTTATCCAGCACCGTTATGTACTACGCATGAATAGGAATATGGGTGAAACATGACAAATCAACTGATTTAAGGTGCAAAATCATTCGGGCTGATCTAATTTTGAATGTTTCAGCTATACATATGGCTATCTATATATATCCCTATAATTTCTTGAATATTTTTTGTATGTATTCCACGTGATTTCATCGACCAGTTATATGCGTAAATAATTTTCTGAGGGAAATCTCGTGATTTCTGCATTCACTTATACATATGAATTCGGTAACTAGTTATCCACGTGGAAAAGACATGGAAATTTGGTAAATACAAGTGTACACAAGATTTCACCAGATTTCCATGTATAATACACATGGAATTCATGAGCTGTGCCCACTGGGAAGTAAGGTTTTGAGTGGTTTATTTATGGTTATCAAGGGAAATGTGAAGAGGGAAGGAAGGACATGTTATAAATGCCAGTAGAAGCAGAGTAGCTAAGATAAAAGAATAAAGATCTTCGCTACTCTGGTAGGAAGATAGATGCTCGTAGCCGAAACGCTGTGTGACAACACGCGCATTTTTTGCCACCACTACGGCCATCTTTTGGTAGCAAAATACCAAAAGATGCCGGAAAATATCCCTCGTGTGACACGGCCTTACACATCATAACATCAGCTGTTTTAATCGTTTGTGGGGATCAGTCACTCTACCTCCGTAGTTTGAGTTTAGAAAATATTAGACAATGGAAAAGACTGGTGCAAGGAAACCTAAAATATCTAGAAAGAAAAGAGGCGAACTCTTAAAAGAAGACTAGTCTCCCCCAAGAAAAACAACGCTTCAGATCTAAATGGCTGAAGGTAAGTCAATTAGCGTGATCATGTAGCAACTTCAGGTTCTTGGAACCACCTTAATTGTCTCTGTGCAATTTCATACAATATTGTAGAATGATGAGCAGGTTGTACACCATTTCGCCATTTCCTTCATACTACACTATTGTACAATGATGAACAGCATCATTGTACACCATTATTACCATTTCCTTCACTGTATAATATATTCACATGGTACTTGTAAGTGAAGAATATTAGGCAAAGTCAATGTTTAACTCGTTATATAATATACATTTTCTGATCATCCTTAATCTGGTCCCCAATGTTCCACTTTATAAAAAAACGTTATGTGCATTTCTTGTTTTAACATTTTGTTTATTTCATGTAGGGATAGGCGTGGGGATATTGGCATTGTACGTAGGGGCACGTTAGGCACTTTTCATTGATTCTGTAAAGATATTTGGACCAAATATGAGTGTTTTGAGTTGACAACTTAGCACCACTGCACGCCGCGCAGTGCTTCCATTTTAGGGTAAAATACCCTAAACTAGGGGAATCAGACCCCTTAGCGGTAGCGGTTAGGGTAATGCATAATCTAGGGTAATTCTAGGGTAATCAGGTGTTTGTCAGTTTAAAAAAATTCAAATTCAAAGGATTCATTGACGTAAAATCAATGTTTAATTTTCATTGTTTGTACACGAAACTTTATTTATGTAAGGCTAGCGGAAATCTACTGGTGTCACCCTTCTTAGATCCCCGTTTTATGTCTCTGCTCTGGGCGGGTTTAGTGTTGCCAGATGACGAAAATTTTCACCAGATAACGAAAATTGGTGAAATTTCAAGCTTCCTGGTGAAAAAAAAGAGTTTGGAACCAGACAATATATGGTGAAATCTGGTGAAATTGTTAATGACCAGTCATTATTTGATATATACAAATATCAAAATGCAACTAGAAAGCGCACATACAAGGAACTAGCATTATATGCATGACGGTAGCTATCAGTGGCGTACCCAGAAATTTGAAAAGTGGGGGGCCAAACAAAACAAGAAATCGTTTTACAAAAGTCGTGTTTTCACGGAAATAAGGCGAAAAAAAGATTTTTTTTTTTGAGGATTAGGTATTTTGAATGAACATTCAACATACTTATGCAAAGAAAAAATGAGTCTGGACGAATACTTTAATATAAAAAAGTTATATACTGGCAAGGATAACAAAAAAGATCGTAAAAATATTTTTTTTCGTTTGATGAATATATTTATTTATTATTATTTATTCTCTGCAAAAGGGGTGGGGGGCATGGCCGCATGCCCCCCACCCCCTCCTCGGTACGCCACTGGTAGCTATCATGTCTCTCGTGTCCTGTCTCTAACGTAGCTGTGTAACGTATTTTCAGCATAGTAACATGTGTGAAAACCAAATACAGAAACTAAATGTCAAATAAAGTGCATGATAGAATACTGTGCGCATTCGATTACATCTGATAATGAAGGAAATTTGTTGCACTAAATTTGAAATTAAACTACCGATAATAACACTATATTCGCCACTGCACTAATGTCGCCAGGCGTCATATACGTATTTCGAATTTTCGCATCACTACAGACTTGTATATATATATATATATATATATATATTATATATATATATATATATATATATATATATATATATATATATATATATATATATATATATATATATATATATATATATATATATTTTTTTTTTTTTTTTTTTTTTTTTTTACATCACAAGGAACTGGCCAAGGGCACAACAAAAATGGGTAACACAAAGCCCGCTTACTTGCCAGTCCCTATAAAGAAGACAGTAAAAGAATAAAATAAAAACAGAGGGGTAGGCCAATTTAGTTCGGGAGGTGTCTTGTTACTCTAGATTTAAGTCATAGGAAAGTGGAAAAATAGAAACAGGAAGAGAGTTCCAGAGTTTACCAGTGAAAGGGATGAAAGCGTAAAGATACTGATTAACTCTTGCATTAGGAAGATGAACAGAATAGGGATGAGAATGAGTAGAAAGTCTTGTGCAGAGAGGCCGCGGGAGTGGGGGAGGCATGCAGTTAGCAGTTTCAGAAGAGCAGTGAGCATGAAAATAACGGTAGAAGAGAGCAAGAGAAGCAAAATTTGCGGTGTGATTTAAGGATTGAAGACAGTCTGTTCAGAGGAGAGGAGTTATGAGACGAAAAGGTTTTTGACTCAACCCTGTTTAAGGGAGCTGTAATGAGTGGTCCTCCCCCAAACATGTGAGACATATCTCCCATACATGGCGGATAAGGCCCCTGTAGAGAGCAAGGCAATTGGGAGGAGAAAAAAAGGACGCATACGCCCCACAGCCACCTAACTTCCTTAGAAACTGTTTTTAGCAATAGATGAGATGTGAGATTTCCAGTTCAGATTTTTTTAGTAAACGGATAGTCCTAGAATGTTCATTGTAGAAGGAGACAGTTTGAGTGTCATTGAGAAAGAGGGGATAGTTATCTGGTAGGTATTGTCGAGTAGATAGGTGAAGAAATTGCGTTTTTAGGCATTGAAACAAAAACAAGGTTGGCTTTGCCCCATCATAAATTATAGAAAGATCAGAGTTAGGCGCTCGGTGGCATCTCTCCGTGAATCACTTAGTTTCCCTGTTGAGTTGGACGTCTAATATAACGACGTTTGAAAAAATTCAAGGTAGAATCATCACGTAGAGTGGTAGGGCTTGCGTTTAGACTTAGAAGATCATTAATGATAATAGAAAGAGATTGGTGATAGACGAACCCTGGGGAAACACCGCTATTTGATAGATTTAGGAGAAATCAATGTCCCGTCTACAGTAAGCTGGCAATAGAACGGTTTGAAGGAAACTTAAAATATAAAGGTACAGGAGAGAAGGATAGAAACGCGAATGAGGTAGTTTGAAAATTAAAGATTTGTGCAGAATCTAATCAAAAGCTTTTGATATTGTCAAGGGCAACAGCAATAATTATATATATATATAATATATATATATATATATATTATATATATATATATCTTATATATATATATTTATACACACTATATATAATATAGATATATATATATATTATATATGCTATATTAATATATATATATATATATATATATATAATATATATATATTTATAAACACATATATATATATATATATATATATATATCATATATTATATATATTTATAAACATTATATCTATCTATATTATATAATATCTATTTATACTATATGTCTATATCTTTATAAATATATATATATATATTTATAAATATATATATATATATATATTTTTATAAATATATCTATGTATATATCTATTTATAAATTCATACTATATGTATCTATCTATTTTAATAAATATATCCATCTATCTTATTTTTATAAATATAATATAAGATATATATTTTATATATATATATATATATATTTATACTTTATAATAATATAGATATATATATATATATATATATATATATCTAATATCTATATATATATATATATCTATCTATATATATATACTATATACGATATATTTATATATATATATATATATATATATATATATATATATATTATATATATATACTGACTCCAAAGCCGCCCTCCGGGCGGACTTTTTGCTAGCTCCTGCGAGGGCTATTGTGGGGCCTTCGACCCACCAAGCACAGACTCTCCAGATAGCCCGTCCTTCCTAACTTTCCTGAAATCATGGATTGAAATGTAATGTATTTCCCCCCACCCATTCACTCACGGCCATTAACCCATCACCCACCCATTCACGTCACCCATTACCACATCACCCTACATCATGGTTTCCTAGGTTCTTCGCACCCACTTTTTTTCCCATTCTCGCTAATAGCCTGCTAAAAAAAGAATATCGCTATTCAGCTGCCAAAAAAACAAGAAAAAAAAAGGGATCGGATCATCTATAAGTGGGCTTAAAACCTTCCCTGCTCGACCCTGTTCAAAAATATTCCATTGAAATGAGAATTGCGCCCGGGGGCGGAACTGAGCGGACACACACACACAACACACTTTGTTTTATATTATTTATATATAATATATATTATAGATAATATATATAATATCTATCTCTATATATATAATATATAAATATATATATATTTACTATATTATCGAATATACCGTCGCGGCCGATTATTTAGGGTAAAACGTAAGAATTTAGTGTAAATTGATTACTCTAGGGTAAATTCAGCGGAGCTCAGGGAAAGGCCTGTGCGTGCGGCACTGCCTCACCCCTGTGATGCGGTATTAAAAAAATCCCGTATTGCCGATACCGGTTTGCGGGAACAAACGATACCGGAAATACCGAAAAAATTAAAACCGGATACCGAACGACCAAAATACCGGTTTTTCCCGGTAGGTATTTTTTTTTTATTGGTGTTTTTTTAAAAATGTCCTTTCCGACAATTTTAAACCCCCTACAGCTCCCCCCCCCCCCTTAAATAAATTTCCTAAGCGTGGGCCCATTTTTTTTTATTCAGTTTAACCCCTGACGTATAGCATCGCTAAAGGTAGGTAAAGATGGGACATAAGCTTACTGCGCTGGCGCTGCTCCTCCGGGGCATTCCCTTACAGCCTATGGTGGGTGAGAACCCAAATTAACCGAGACACTCCCCTGAAATTATACATTGAACCGGGTTAACACAGGCGCATAGATTCCCCTAACACCGTTTTTCTGTGACGTGGGCCAAACACAGTTGTAAGGGGGAGACCAATTAAACTATGTTTGAAAAATTTCTCGTATCGCGCACTGTTTGGACCCCGCTGAAACCAGACAGCTCTCTCACAACTCCCCCTCGGGGGTGTCTGCTAGTGCTGTCGCTAGTGCTATAGGCTACAAGGCCCAAGGACGGCCTATAAAGCACGGGAAAACTGAAAAACCAAGAACTGGAAAAAAAATGTGTCATAAACCACCTCCAAAAAAATGCCCAACAAGAATAGCATCCACCCAACACAATAGCTATCAAGAAAGGAAAAGGGATTTCAATCAACTCCCCAAGAATATAAAACATATCGGGAGAAAAAAGAAAAATTCGAGGGACTGCCTTTCCCTAGCCGGTCTCCCGATAAACCGGGGAGTGCCACCCTATACACACCCGGGCCAAACCAAAAGCAACTCTAAAAACCGCCAGCTGGAGTACCAGCGGAAAAGTAAGGTGGCAGCCCGCCGTGGCCTTCCCTCACAACCAACGAGGGAGCAACGCTCCCTTGAGGCAAAAGCGCTTAAAGGGAAAATTTCCAACGAGGGAGAAACCTCCTTGAGGCAAAGCGTTTAAAGGTAAAATTAAAGGGTAAAAAAATCATTACGTTAAGTCGTCAGACAACTTTTTTTCTGTTAAAAGGGGGTGTGGTGGCTTTAAAATAGTTACATTTCTACACCCAGTTTTTCAGGACTTTAAAAGGGGGGGGCTTCGGGAATTTCTTTGTCTTTTGTCTTCATCTGCAAGTGGGGTTAAATGAACAATGACAAAATATCACAAAGTGGCTACCACAATAAAGTCGCCATCTAGTTTTTTATTTACTGTGTGTCGTACCGCTGTCGTCGTCCCCCCAAAAAAAAAACGCGTTGAAAAATTTAAAACCGAATACTTGCGATAAAAAGAAAAAACAACGCAAAAACAGGGAGATTATAGTCATGATAAATAAACTACTGTGTTCTCTTCAGTGACACAAAAAAATTCAGTATTATATTCAATTTTATGAAGTGGGTAAAAAAATGGGCAGATAAATCGTGGGTGAAAGCGGCTTGGTCCCATTTTCGATTGAGTCTTTTAGGGGAATTTGGGGCTAAAAAACATTTAGGATATTAGATTCCAAAAAACCTGTGTAACCTTCCGCATTCCACAAACTAGTAGCTCAGGGACGTTTGTGTGCGTGGTTGATGTTTGGGAAATCACACTAACAAAAAAGGGTTGAATCACAGGGAACACAAGGGTTGGGAATCAAGGAACACAAAGGGTTGGAAAATCACACGGAACAAAAAGGGTTGGGAAATTTCACAGGGAACATAAAGGGTTGGAACAACGGAACGGGGTCTACCCCGGGGCCCTTACCAGTGCCAAACCAGAAACAACACGTTAAATTTTTCAATCACTTTTTCTAAACATATCTACTACTACAAACATAAATACTGGGTCCGTGGGGCCCCCCACAACCCTTTGTATATGTAAATGTAACCTCTAAAAAAGGGAAAATAACAAATATTTTTATTCAAAAAAATTTGTTTTTAAACATTTATTTTTGGACATAGTTCATGATACCCCTAGAAACGTATCGGTATATACCAGAGCCGGGCTGTTTTTGAATACATTTGTTTTTAAAAAAAATCTATTAAATACATTATCTTCATGTATGTAAAAAAAGTAATTAAATACTTTAATGAGTTTTTTAAATACTTGATTACATATAAAAATGTAAATACTTTTTTATTATTTTTTATTTTTTAAAGTTAATTGGGCCCTAACCCGCCCAACTATCTACGGGAATCCTGTGTTACAGTAAACCGTGTCTCAACTTTTGGGAAAATTTCCTTTTTTTTAAAAAATTTAGGCCTGAAAAGGGAAAACTTCAAAAAGGGAAAAAAAAAATCAAAGGGAAAATCCAAGGGAAAAAAAAAAATTTTCCAGACTTTCTAGGGGTTTTGCAGTTAAAGATTAATAGCCGGGAGATATAAATAAAGAGTTTGAAAAATTTAGATTTCTTTATTTTTGTACACAATTTTAAAAAAATAATGAATATTTCAAAAACTTGTTTAATTTAGGGCATAAAAATTTGTTATCAAAAATGTTTTGAATACTTTTTAAGTATTTGTATTTAAATAATTCGAAAATGTATTTAGTATTTACAAAAATTTCTCCCATGTATTTATATTAAATTAAGTTACAAGGAAACAGTAAACCCTTAAAAACTGGGCCGATAGGGGCTCTGCCCTTCCCATTATTAAATATCCCGACTTATGAAAAATGCCCCCCCCTGATATGGGTGTAAAAAAAAAAAAAAAAAAAAAAAAAAAAAAAATAACCTAAAAAAAAGAAAATACAGAAAAAGCTTATAACTGGGCAGATAGGGGCTGGCGATTGCCTAGTTTTCAATTCCCATTTTATGAAATGTCCTCTATTGGGTATAAAATTTTAAAAAAAAAAAAAAAAAAAAAAACACCGGCTACTTAAAAATAAAAAAACTACAATTACCATGAACGGGTAGCACGGCACGAAATCCAAGGAGGGGGAGCCTTTGTTGTAACATTAAAGACTTGGGGGCACTCGGCGCTTTTTAAACAATGTATCTTTTTTTAAGTGTTAGGTTCTTCTAGTGCCGCCTGTGATTTGGGGCTCATCCCACCCCTGTGTCCTCCCATGCACTGGCAGTCAAAGTAGAGTTAAGGGACGGGCATAGTTTGCAGTAATTAAGTGCTAAGTGATGTAAAATTAAGTTGTACAGGTACAGCACTGTATACAATACAGTACAGAGTTGTGATTATAAAAGTGTTAATCATTTTATACCCAACTCTGTACTGATTGTATACGTGCTGTCCCTGTACATTAATTTTACTCACTTAGCATTAATTACTCCCAACACTTTCCCTGTCCATTAACCTACCTTCGACTGAGTGCAGGGAGGACCATGGGGGCATGACCCAATACGGGCGTCCTAGAAAAATCCTCCTGCGCCATCACCATGGGCGAACCCAAACCATTACAGCCCTCGATGACCTCCGGGGCCTCCCATCCCACCCCTGTGTCACTGCCTACCCGCTATAGGCATAGGTGAAAAGAAAAAAAAAATTTGCCTTTTGTCATGCCGAGTTATATCAAAGTCCGAGTTAACAGTACGAGTTTATAAGGGTTTTACTGTAAATGATAGCATAGACTAGAAATTTAGTTTAATTCCCAAAAACCACACATCGCGCTCTATTGGCTCATAAATTAGCATATCAATATGTGCCGGCGACAACATTTCTCTTATACGGGGCATACATTCAGGGGGGGATACAACGCGTTCTGGGGGGACGAAGCCCCATCACTGTCGGGGTATTTGAATCGGCCCGAGACAGCTAGGGAAAGTTTTGCCCCGGGTCCGACCAAATTTGAGGGGCCTTTTGTACCCCCTCCTGGGGCAGAGTCGGGTAGAGCTTGAGCCCCGGGGGTGCACTCTGTTGGGGGTTGGCCCCCTTTTTCCCTCGTTTCGACCGCCCCTCGACATGCGGTCTGTAAGCCCCAAAAACGGCACATCTTTGGACGGCCAGACAAACACCCTTTGGGCGTTTTTTCTTGCGGATGCACACTCTCACCTCCGAATTCTTCTCTAGGCCACTGCGGATTTTTTCCCGGTGTTTTTTGGCCCCCCAAAAAAAAAAAAAAAATCATAAATAATTCGAAAAAAAGTACACAACACATACGATATGAAATTTAAAGGTATCAAACTTTGAAAATGGGCAACTTGAAGCGAGGATCCAACCTGTCGCTGTGAAAAAGAGAATTATTCTCCAATATGACAGCCGTTTGTCACTCTTGCGCACTGGCACTGATGTCATGAGGGCCGACTCGCCCTCCTGAGGGGAGGTCCCTCGGAAACAGCATCCTAAGACAGTTCACCTTGGGTAAAACAATGCGGGGCATTACTATTTCTCACCAAGATCCCCTTGGGGGCCCCTTATAAAAAGGGGCCCAGACCGCCACAATATTTTGGCGCAGCCACTCCCTGAAGAAAATCAAGCAAAAACAGTCTAAAATCAGTTTTTGTGTGGGGGGTTGTGTGTGTGTGTGTGGTGTGGTGTGTGTGGTTTGTGTGTGTTGGTGTGTGTGGTGGTGTGCCCCTTCACCCGGGGGCTTGTCCCACGTGTGTGTGTGTGAACAAAACCCCATTGAAATTTTTCAGTTGCACAAATGTGTTGCACTGAAGAATTGTTCATGACTACTACCCAAAAAACTGCCTGGATTTCCCGGGGGTGAAATTGTAAATACATAGGGAGTGATTTCATCCATACCCACTCTAAAAAAATATGCATTTTATTACCTGACGTCACATGGGGACATTTCCGAGGGTTCCTTCGGGGCAAGACCGGGCTCACGCTCCTCCCCCAACTCGGCAAAGCCTGCAGCGAGTAAACGTGCTTTCCTGGGGTTCTCACTGCCTGGATCAGCTCCATTTGGCCCCCACACCCCTTTCTGACGTGGGGGGGCCCGCCGTAGAGCTCTGATGAGCTATGCTCCAAAAAAGTAGTCACGATCTGCTTAACCTGTGAACGGAAGAAAAAAACAAAAAAATAAATACGTACTCTTCTCTTCAAGAATTATCAAAAAAATTTTCAACAATGACGAACCACCGATACCTTTCGATGACATATTTATCGAAGACGTCCCCCACACCCAAAAGACGCACAGGTTCAGCAGATGAGCCATGCAGGGAACGGGAAATGCCCCCCCATTAATAGCCAAAACGGCAGCCATTATGTTCGGTGGCCATCTGTGGTGTTGGAGCAGATCTTCCCGTCTCGGGGTTTTCCATGACTGCAGAACCTCGACAGGTCTTAGTATAGCCACCTGTGTGATTAATGTCACTCTAACACTCCAAGCAAAACGTATGAAAACGTCCACATCTGTCAAAAAATGAAAACACATTGAGAAATTAAGGAATTAGACTTTTTTTATTGGGGGTTTCACTACGAGGTTTTAAATTTTATTTACCATAAACATTTTTCGCTTGTCCCCGAACTTTAAAATTTTATTTGGCATTGGTAACGTAACCTGACATAACTGGGGGGGGCTGCGCCCCAAAGGCCCCCGCTAGTTCACTAACCTAAACCCGGACATTGTTTTAACTACCAACATAACCACATAACTGTTCAGGCATTGTTAGTATCAAGCAGCCATCGACAGGTGCAAGTCCCCTACGCCGCCCAGGCAACTCCTGTTCACTAATATAAAGTATTTGGGGGGGGGCCCACGTAACTGATGAATCTTGCTCGTTACTGGTTTCCCCTTTTAAAAATGCCACCTGAAACCTAAACAAGGCAAAGGTACTTTTACTCCTCCATGTGTTTTTGGGAGGGAGCCTTTGCTTTATAACGTGTAGTAAACAATCAATTTTTTAAAATTTAACTGAAATTTCTTCTTTTCCCCGGGACCCCGGTCAAAAAAATTCGACACCCAGTTCCACTTCTGTGGGGGACAAAGGGTTTTATTTATTTTATCTGTGGTGTTGTTGGGGTTTTGGGGTTGGGTTTTAAACTATCCTGTCATTTCTGAGTGTGAAACTCCGACCAGAAACAACACCCGTACGTAGACACACATTTACACCACCACACACACACAATATAAAAATATATATATATATACTTATATACCCAACCAAAACCCCAAAAACCACAACATTCATACATACACACACACCCCTACACACACATACACACCATCACATACAACCCCATCAACACACACATACATACACACCACCATATATATATAATATTATAATATATATATATATATTATTATATTATATATTTATACCTGTATACACCCATCCTCCTAAAAACCAACACACCACACACACACGTACACACCACACAACACACACACATACATACACCTAAAGAAATCCGTAGAGTGGGGAACCGCTCGGTTTTACAAACCGGGAAATCCCAAAAGGGGCGATCCCTGGCGAGCGGAAACGATGGGCTGTTTCCTTAAATTTAAAACCCGGGCCCCCGTCCACCCACATGAATGGGGACGGTTTTATGGAGACGGGGCCACACCGCTTCTCTGGCATACCACAAAATGATACAGGGTTTTTATTGATGTGTTGTTTTTTTTGATATTTTAATCTATTTTTTTAAAATTTCATCACAACTAGTATTGTTCTATATTGTTTTTATTTTCATTTTTTTGAAATCCTCATTACTATTTTTAAATTTAAAATTTCTCGGTGTTTTTTAATTATTGCGAAACTTATCATCATTATTATTAATAAATTTTTTTATTTTTTGAATTTGTTATATAAAAATTCATTTCTTCTATATTTTTTACTATCTTTTGCTATCATAATAATAATTTCTTTTGATAATTTTATTAACCCAAATTATGTTAATTGAAATTTATTATGAAAACTATTTTATTAGCATTTTAGGTGCCCCAGTATCTAATTTGGAGGGGGAATATCTACGATTATCATTACCATTTTTATTTAAATTTTATTATCATTATCATTATTGTGTTTATTTTATTCTCATTATCATTATTGTAATATAATATTAATATTATTTTAGTTATTATCATAATCATTTATAATTTTACTATTCTTTTTGCTATCATTACTCTCAAAACCTTATAATTTTTTTCATTAATGATATTTTCCATTTTTTAAATTTTTTTCCTTATTTCTTTTGAATAAATTATAGCTGTGATTTATTGTTATATTATTATAATCTTATTATAATTTTAAATTTTTATCATTATCAGCCTTTTTTTTTCATTTTTCTATTTTATTACATATTAAAATTACATAATTACAAACTTTTTCATTCCAAAACTCAAACCAATTTAAACCAAAATTTAGCCCACCGCGGGGGCAAGCCAAAAAGGCCCCCCCGGGGGTGGCTTTGGCTTTATATGTATAATATAAAATTTATTATAATATTATATATATATATAATATTTTATAAATTATAATATATATAATATAATAAATATTAGGTGTGTGGGTATCTGTGCAAAAAAAAAACACACAAACACTGTTTTTTTGTACGCGTGTGATTTTTTTCCCGCATTCATCTACAGCCCCCACATAACATTTTTTCTGCTGACTGAGACCCACTGCAGTCACACACACACACACACACACCACAACCCCACCCACACCCTCTCTCTCTCCTCTTCCTCTCTCTCTCTCTCTTCTTCTCTCTCTCTTTCTCTCTCTTCTTTCTTCTCTCTCCTCTCCTTTTTCCTCTCTCTTCTCTCTCTCTCTCTCCCCAGAAATATAATTTATATATATATTAAAATAATATATATATAATTATTAATATAAATATATTAAATTATTTTATATATAAATATATATATATTATATTATAAAAATTTGTTTTTTTTATTTTTATTTTCTTTTTGTAATTATTCAAATTCTTTGCTATTGCTATGCTAATATTTCATTATTACAAATTTCTATCATTTTATCATCATCACCATAGATAGTAATGAACTAAAATAAGGCCCTGTAAAAAAAAAACTAGATAAGATGAAAACAGTCATTCACACACACACACACACACACACCACACACACACACAAACCACATCTTAGAAATATTATATTAATAAAAAAATAATAATAAATTTTGGGTCAAAAAATAATAACAAAAATGAAATATGCCATTATTAAACCAAAAAAATATAACTCCTTAATACTACTACTACTACTAAACTCCAAAAATGGGGCACCCGCTAATTTTCATTAGTCCGCTAAAACGCTAAACCCCCTACTTTGTTTGGCCCTTCCGCTAACCACTAATCCCCTAATTTTCGATTTCGCCGTCCGCAAAGCTAATCCCTAATTCTAGTCTGCTAATTCTCAAAAAATTCCAAAAAAAATATTATATAAGTTATAACTCGAAAAATATTGCAGGTACGTCAATTCTTTTTTACATATTTTTTAGTATAATTAGGTTCTTTGGACTAACCTGACCTTTTAACTTATTTAGTAAAAGATATAATGTTTAAAAACCCCCGTTAGGGCGTTTTCGAAAAGCCACCCCGTGTTTCTTCACCTATTGTAGTTCTACCGTAATAAAAGTGAAGTCGCCACCTGCAGTGAAATCGCCAGGCCCAAAAATTTCGAAATTTTAGCATTTCTATAGATTTTTTTGTGCCTGGAGATGATCCAGTAGTTTTTCATGCTGTATAATCTACCCTGTTTTAGCGTTTTTTTTTGCTTTGTATCTGCATGTATAAACGGTTTTCAAATTTTCTACCGTTTTTTTTTCGGGCGACGACGGCTGCGGGTTAGTGCGGTACGAACTCATAAATAACACTAATGGGACTTCCTGTTGACCCCTTTGTAGATATTTTGTCATTTTTTTTTTATAGCCCCACTATACACAGCTGAAACAAATCACAAACCTCTCCGTCCTCTTTCTAAATGTCCTGAAAACCTTATGTAAAATGAACTATTAACGCCCCACCAAAGGGGGACACAAAAAAATGGTTGCCTGGGACTTCCTGGTTTATTTTGGGAGTTGGGGACATAAAACCCCAAACCTAAAAATTTTTCGAAATTCTCGATCTAAATATTACGTACGTTATAAAGAAGGTTTAGACGAGGGTTTTTCCAAACTTCTTTCTGTGTTTCCCCTTTTTAAATTCAAATGGAATTCCACCCTTTAAATTCATTGAAATAAGTAGCCAAAAACACAAAATGTGTTGTTGATAAACAAACAACACTATTTCACGATAAAATATTGGATATCAAAAGCCCTTCTAAGACAATTTTTATCGGGCGATAACCCGCAAAATTTTGATTCCCTCGGATAAAATTTTCCCCAAAAATCCTGAATTTCCCCCCCAGGGAATTTCCCCCTTTGGGGAAATACTGGGTTTGATATACAACATGGACTGGTTTTTTAAAAAGTAAAAATTTTAAAAACCGTAAAAAAAAAAAAAAAATTTTGGGACTGCACTGGTTTATTTAACAAATTCTCTACTTACCGTCTAGCCAATTTTCACTTGTATAATTGTGGCTAGCAGGACTTCCCGTCCTCCAATTCCACGTGTGAGCTGTGTGTAGACTGAAAGACGCCAAAGACCCTTTTCAGAGTACTGGGCGAAAACTACGGCGTATAATGGCTTGTACCGTCTGAAAATAGGTAAAGCTCGGCCAATGGGTAACGCGCTTCTGATTCTACGTTCTGAGCCAAAGAGCGCTCGCTCCGCTTTCTCGGGAATCCGGCAATTGCGACAAAAAAAACCCCAAAAACCGAAATCCAAAAACCCACCCCAAAAAATATCCGAACCGGTATACCGATGTCCACCCAAAACCGAACCGGTAACCGAAAATCAAAAAACCGTAAAACCGGGGAAAACCGGACTAAAATACCGGTATTTCGGTATACCGAAAAAAAGGGGACATCCCACTCACGCCATCTTACCCGGGAGCCGTCGTAGAAGGGTTCTCGCTCTCGTGTTTTAAACCCCAACGCACAAAAGAGTAACAGCACGCCCCGCGACTCTGGTTGTGGCAGCATCTAAAAAGCTGCTCTACATTGTAGAGCACTTCCCCACTTCTGTATGGCTTCCCCCCTTTCCTTTTCCCCCCTTTTCTTTGGACCTACGGCCACGTATGGGATTTGTCCCAATGCTCCTGTTAAAAGCTATTTAAATGATTTAGGGTGAACTATAAACGTGTCTGTGATTCCTGTGAACCAGGCGCCCCCCACGGGTTGTAATGGCTGCCAGGAAGGGCCCTTTTTTGTTTACCCCGTTGCCAAAGTTGTTGCAGATTCATTAAATATTCTTGCTTCCCTTATGAGGGACAAGTCGAACCCCGCTGGGTTCTGGGGTAGGGTAGTGTCCAAAGGGTTCATCAGGGGCTGTTAAAGGAGCACCAAGGGTGGCAAACCTGTTGTTAGGGGCAGGCGACCCTCACGGGGCAGCTCCACTTGTGTCCTTGCACGCTCATTTTTGGGGGGGGACACGCAGTGTGGTAGCTGTAGGCAAGGTTTTGTTGCATTTGAATTTTTCAAAAATTAAAATTTTTTTTTACTTTGTGCCCTATAGCGCCTGTATGCAGTGATTTTTAAGGCTCGGGTGGTAGACCCTGGAGTTCCTTGAGGGCTGGTGGTTGGCCCTTTGCCCGTGCTGGGGCAGGTAGGGTTTTTATAGTGACCCTGTGATTAGAGGGTCACAGAAAAACATAAGAAAAATTTAAATTTTTTTATTTTAAGAAAACTTAAGAAAATGAGGTACTACAGAGGCCGGGACCTACACGGGGAGTTTTTCCCTTTACCCGGACGTCCAACGGCCACTCACCCAAAAAGGCCACATAATACCTATGAAAAACGCTTGGGGCCCACGACCTGAGGAAAAAAATTATATAGACATTGTTGGACCTTTTTAACTGCCTCGGAAACAGTAAAATTTGCCCGTATAAGTAAATTCTAGGAATAGGAAATTTAGGAAAATTCTTTAAAACTTAACCAATTCAAACAAAGACAAAATACTGAAAATCATCCTTAAAGGTATTGTGCTTGAACAATATTAATATCGAGAACAAAATAATGAAGCTGTGTAGCATTTTCAATATGTTGTTGCAAAAAATAGTTGACTGAATCCTGTGAACTTCTTTTTCAGAGTAAACATTGTCAATCCGTAGATGAAAAGGATGTCTTCATTGAGTACGTCAGCTGTCAGTAAACCCCAATTGTGTGTTAAGGGACGTGGTCCGTTAAAAATTGTTAAAGGGGCTAGTCTAGGTTCTTTGGCTCCCCGTAGTTCCCCCTTTTGAACCAGCTTCCCCATGACAACTGCTGCTAGGGGATGTATAAGGTAAACCGTAGCTATTGATGGGTCAAAATTGCAAACATGTTACAATGACGAATATGCTGTTTTTATTTCCTTTCCCCGTTTTCCCCCCCTTTTTT
>JACEEZ010023668.1:96864-120073 GCA_016584305.1 Chionoecetes opilio | reverse complement strand
AATCTTTCCATCCCCAAATTTACTTTTTTTTTCCAAATTTTTTTTTAAAAATTTACCCTTTTTTTGGGGTAGGACCCCCACTAATTTTTTAAAAAACCTTTTTTTTTTTTTTTTTAAAAAAACCCCTTTAAAAAAAAAAAAATTTTTTTTTTTTTTTTTTTTGTTTTTTTTTTTTCCCCCCTTTTTTCTTGGGCCTTTTCCCTTTTTTTTCCCCCAAATTAGAAATTTTTGGGCCCTTCACCCTCGAAAGAATTTCTTCTTTTTTTTTCCTTTTTATTTTGTTTTTTTTTTTTTTTGGGGGGGTTGTCTTTTTTCCCTTTTTTTTAACCAAACCAAAAAAAATGTCTTTAGAAAAGGGAAACCTTTTAAAAATTTGTGTTTTTGGGCTTGTTTTTGGGTTTTTTGGTTTATTTGGGGGGTTTGGCTGGGGTTTTTTGGGGTTTTTTGGGGGGGGGGGGGGGGGGGAGAAAAGGGGAAAAAACAAAAAAGGGGGAAATTTGGGGGAAAAAAAAAGGGGTTAAATAAAAAAAAAAAAAAAAAGTTGTTTTTTAAAAAAGTTTGGTGGTTTTTTTAAAATTTTTTTTGGGGGGGGTTTTGGGGGGTTTGGGGGGGGGGTGGGGGGGGGAGAAGAAAAAGAAAAAGAAAGGAGGAAAGAGAAAAAAAAGGGGAAAAATAAATTTTTTTTTTTTTTTTTTTTCCCCCCCCCCCCCCCTTTTTTTTCAAAAAAAAAAAATTTTAAAAAAAGGGGAAAAAAAAAAATTTTTTTTTAAATGGGGGTTTTTTTTTTAAAAAAATTGGCGGGAAAGAAGGAAAAGAAGAGAGAAGAAAAGGGGGGGGGGAAAAGGGGGGGGAAAAGGAGAGGAGGAAAGGAGAGGGGAACAAAAAAATTTTTCCCCCCCAAATAATAAATCTTTTTTTTTTTTCCCCTTTTTCCCCCTTTTTTCCCCTCCCTTTCCCCCCTTTCCCCTTTCTTCCCCTACCCCACACACAAAACCCCTAAACAAAATTTCCCTTTTTCCCTTACCTCCCCTTTTTTCCTTCCCCCCCTTTTTTTTCCTCCCCTCCCCCTTCTTTTTTTTTTCCCCTAAAATTTTGGGACAATAAAAAGTCCTATAAACCCTTTACCACACCTTTTTCCCCTTTTATTTTATTTTTTCAAAGGAAATTTATTTTTAAAATAGTCGGTGGGTTTGTAAAAAATTAAAAAAATGTTAAAAAAAAAAGGGGTTTTGAAAATACGGAAAATTAAACCCCCCATTCTTCCCTTAAATCAATATCGTCTACCTACCCAAACCCCCCCCCCTCCCCCAATTCCAAAAACCCCAAAACCTAAGCCAAAACGGGGTAGGAAGGAAAAAAGAAAGAAAAGGGGAAGAAAAGGGAAAAAAAAGGGGAAAGGGGGGCCAGGTAAATTGGCCCCTTTAAAAACCCATCCTCTAAGTGAACCCCCTTTCTCTCTCTCTCTCTCCCCCTCTCCCCTCTCCTCTCTCTCTCCTCCCTTCCCCTTCTCTCTCCCCCCTCTTTTTTTTTAACCCCTCATTTTTCGCCATAATCTCCCCCCCCCAAAAACCAACACAACAAAAAACCCCCCCCCCCCCCAACCTCTCCACCATTCGTCTCCCATTTCCTCCCCCTTTAAATTTTGTTTCTAAAAAAAACAGTCAAAAATCCCTTAGAAAAAAAAAAAAAAAAGAAAAAAGGGGGGGAAAGAAAAGAAAAAAAGGGAAAAAAACCTATGGCCTTGTTTATTTTAAAAATTTTTCATTTCAAAAGGGATTCTTCTCTCCCTCCCCCCCTCTCCCCCCCCTCTTCTCCCCGCTTTTTCCCCCATCCCCTTCTTCCCCTCCCCTCTCTCCCCCTTCCCTCTTTTTTTTTACTTATTTTTATTAGCGTTTTTAAAATTAGAAGTAAAAATTAGGAGGGGGAATTTTTTTCCCAAAAAAAATTTTTAATTTTTCTCATTTCCCTTCCCCTTTTTTTTACTTTCCCTCCATAACTATTTTTTTCCAAAAGGTTTTGCCAACAGGGGGAGTTGCCCCCCAAAACCCCGGCCCCTTTTAAAAACCCCGCGTTCCCCGCGCCCCCCCCCCGAGCCTCAAAAATTTCCCGGGCCAACTTTCCCCCCAGGCGGACCTCTTTCTTTTCCCCGGCCGGGGGCCCCCTCCTGTCCTCGGCCCTTTTTCCCACTTCCCCCAAAAAATTTTATATTTCCCTTTTTTCATTTTTTGTATTATTTATTTTTTTGTTTATTCCCAGTTGGGGTTATTTTTATTTTTGTTTACAATTTTTAACGATATGTGAAAAAAAATATTTTTTAAAAGCTATTTTTTCCCCCAATATATCCCAAAAAGATAGTTGTTTAACTGCAATTCCCCCAATAAAAATCAAAAACCAAATTTTTTTCCTGACACCTTCCAATTGCAACCCTTTATTTGGGATTTGGCTGTAAGGCCTTTTTTACCTTCCCAGGCTTGTGTTTCTTATGGCGGGTTTTTACCCCTTATTTTTTTTTTTCCCCTCAAGGGGGAAGTATTTTTTGTTTTTTGGGAAATTTTTTTTGGCCCCCCTTCATTCCTAATTTTGGGGGTTTTGGGGTTTGGAGGGTGGGTTTCAGGAAATTTAAATTCCTATTTTGGGGTAGGGTTAAAGTTTAAATTTCATATATTTTGGGGCCCCCCTTTTAATTGCAACTTTTACTTTTTGGTAAAAATTAAATTTTTTAATTCAATAAAATAAAATAAATAAAAAAAAGGGCTAAGACCCTTGAGACTAAAAAGGAGCCCCGTTTTTTCCCTTAAATTTCCTAAATCCCCTTTTCACCCTTTTACCAAACCCTCTTTGTAACCATTTTTTTTCCCTACTTCTTTTTTAAACTACGCTTTTCCACTTAATCCGTTTTATTCTTTCTACCCGGGGTTACTACCGGAAAATTTTTCCTACCTCTCCTTTATTAAATCCCTTTATCCATTAAAAACTTCTATCGATCGCCAACTCCCCCCTCGAGGGGAATTTTATTTAATTTTTTCTCATAAAAAAATTACGCTCCCGAAAAATTTTTGGTCATCCTTCTCTGCCGGGGTTTGCTGATTAGGTTACTTTAAAAGCTTGTTTTAAATTTTTAGACATGTTTAGGTTTGGTTTGGGGTTTTGTTATTAGGTAAAAGTTTTGAGATTTTTTTGTTAGTTTTTAATTTAAAAACAAAAAAAAATGTTTTATCATTTTAATTAATTTTTGGGGCAGTTACAACCAATACCGGAGGGTGTTTTAAAAAAATTAAATTTTTTACATGTTTCCCAAAAAAGTTTTCAATTAAATTAAAAAGGGGGCGGGGGGGGGAAAATTCCCCAAAAGGTGGTTTGGGGTTAAATCCCTTGGTTGGTAAAATGACGGGGGTTGGGGGGGAGTCCCCCTCTGTGGGGTATTTTTCAATAAAAGTATTTTTAAATGATATTTAATTTTTTTTTCCAAAACTTCATATCCCCCAAACGTAGTCAAATTTCCAAACGGTAGTCGGGGGAAATTGAATAGTTTCCCCGGTAGCCCGAAAATAGCTTGCGGAACTAAGCACTGCTCCGGGGAAATGGGGGCTGTTAAATTGTGAGGGAAAAACAGTAAAACCTTAAAAAATTTAAAAAAAAAAAAAAGTGAACATTTAAAAAATGTTTTTTGCCCCAGAATTCCCCTTCCCTTTTCTAAAACCTGCCCTTTGGGGTTTTTTAAAAATTTCTGAAACATTTTTCCCCCGGGAGATTTTTTCTTTTCCCCGGCGCGTTTTCGTGGCCTGGGAAAAGGCCAGTAGCATCCTGGGGCCCCAAAAAACTCCTGCGTTTTTCCTTTTCAGGTTTACCCTTTTGGGTTTTTTCCCTTTGTTTTAAACCCAAATCGGTGTTTGTCCTTAAGAACACAGGGGGCGTACGGTTTCCGGAGGGAAGAGAAAGCAGGGGGGCGGAGGGGGGCCTTTCAGGGGCGAGGGGGTTTGGGGGAATAAGGGGTGGGGGGAAAAGCTTGACCGCTCAGCAAGTGTCAAAAATCTCCGACGTTCCTGCCCAGGGCGTGAGACAGGGGTAACGCGGGGTGTGCGGGCTGTAAAGTTTCCGGGTTTGGGGGCCCGGGCGGTTTGTTTGCTCTTGAGGAGTGGCGTAAACCACCAAAAACCAACCGGGAAAAAACCCAACTCCCCCGCGTGAAACCCAACCAACTTTTTCTTTCCCCTTTTTTCCCTCGGAACGATTTGAAAGTTCTACCGCGACCTTCCCTTCGTCGTACGTCGTCATTCTCGCACCACCTTACTTGGGTCGGTTAGTGCTGTGTGCCTCTACCGGCGCCTTGGCGGGGAAATCCTTTTTTGATGACTTGTGCTAAAACCAAGGGGATAGCCAGCATGGTGTCGTCAAGGATAAAAATAGAGGATAAAGAGTGCAAGGGCCCCGAGGTGAGGACAGGGGGCAAGCGATTTTTTTGCTGGAGATGGCGGGCGGGTGCGGGGGGGCAGACGATGCATACTGGGGGCCACCAAAACCAAACCTAGTTTTTCCCTTAACAACAAAAAATTTTTAAAAAGGGGTCCAAATACTAAAAAGTGGGGTTGTTGTTTTGCGGCAAGAAAAAGTACTATCTCCCCGGATAAGACTTCATCTCTTCCCCAAGGACGCCATAAGGGAAAAGGAGGTGTGGGGATATGCAAAATCTGAAATAATGCGGCTTTGAATACATAACATGTAAACATCCTTGCCTTGTCCGCCCACTCGCCCCGCAACAATATGATTTTATCTGCAATATTCCAGTTCGCAGTAATTTTCAAAATTTGGTAATATTGAAAGAAAACTTAACAATATTTCAAAAAAGCGGCAAATTATAAAGTATTAAAAAATAAAATAAAGGGTTTAAAATTAGGCTTCACCTACGGGACTAAAGTTAATTTACCCGCAGTTTTTGTAGAAAGTTCTGTTTTTAAGTGTGCTAACTCCCCTGTGGTTTTGCATGCCCATCCTAATTTCAGTGTGGGGGGAGTACTGTACTTTTTTTGGGTATTTTTTCCAGATAAACACCGATCCTTAGGTGGACAAACAATTTTTTTCTGTGTGTTTTTATTTTTTTGGTAAATTTCTACCCATTTCGAAATTGGGGGCCTTTGGGAATGCGGGGGTTTTCGGGGGGGGAACAAATTTTGCGTTGGAAAGGGCGTAATTTTTAAAATTTGTGGGGGGGGGGGGGTAAAAATTCCCCGTCTAGGGAAATTTTCCTTTTTGTAGAGAAAATTTTTCCCAAAAAATTAACCTAACCTAGGGGGGGGCCTTCCCCCCCGATAACCTAACCACCAATCTAACCTCCTAAACCCAAACCCCAAACCCAAAATCCTCGTGGGGTTTGGGGGGGTTTTTTCGCCTTCGGGCTCTTTGTTTGATCGCCGGTTCCACTTCTCTGCTCAAGAATCCAAATGAAATTGTCCCAGCTCTAGGGAGTTTTTCAACCTCCCAATCAAAAAAAAGTGGTTGCGCGCATATTTGTACCCCAGCCAAATATCCCGCTTCCCCCCGGGCCCCCAAACTTGTTTTTTGGGGGGGGGATTTTGGGCAACCTAAAATAATACCTTGTTTTTAATTAATGTGCTAACTGTTTCTTCGTTTCTTTTTTTTTTTCTTTTTTTAGGGAATAGAGTTAGTTTTTTTTTTGGTTAGGGGGGATGGTTTTTTAAGGTATTGTTAGGTTAGGTTTTTGGTTCTTTTTTTTTTCATTTTTGAAAAAAATAAAAATAAAAAGTTTGCGCAAACGTTAGCAGAATCATTTAAAAAACTAAAAACACCAAAAAAATAGTTTCGTCCCCAAAGTGAGTTCGTGTTCCTGGATATTTCAACTGAATATGGGAAAAGACAATAAAATAAAAAATTTTGGGAAGGGCAAACAAAAAACATTAGAAGGGAAGGATGGCAGCTGGTTATTGTGCAGCACAATTTAGGATTTTAAAATTAAATGTAAATGGAAAGGGGCTTATGCTGTTTTAAACCCTCAATATCTAAACTAAAATGATCACAGTAATTCGCCTTAATCGGGTTTTTTCCGTCAAAATTTTTTGCGACCTAACCATTTTTCATATTTTACCTTCCCCTTTTTAAACCCCCAGCGGGTTTTGGGGGTCTGCAAAAAACATACAACTTTTTTAAAAGGGGAAATGCCCCGCCCCAAAACTTCGGGGCTCAACCCTTGCGCTTCTACGATCTTGCAGCTGTTCCCATTGGATGGAAAATGAACACATGTCGGGGAAGGGGTGTCTTGTCTTTAGCTAATCCAAATTTTAGGTATAGAGGCTGGGTTTAATGTGGTAAATTTTATTTGTAATCGACTATGTAGAAATTTGAGGGTTACCACTGATATTTTTCTCTAAAATATTGGATGTTGCATTGCATGTTTTGGTGCCCCTTAAAAAATTTTTTAACTTTTTAAATTTTTTTATTTCCGCTGTGCTGCCACGTGACTCCTAATAAAGGCCCTGTACTTCAGATTAAAATTTTTTTGGGAAACAAATGCTTAATATTTTGGAGAAAACAAAATTAGAGTACAAAGTTTTAATAGGCAAAATTGCATGTAAATTGGGGGTTGCATTAGGGGGTGGGATCTTATTAATTTTTTCCATACTCGGCAAAATTTTCCCAAAAGGGACGAAAAAAAAAAATATGGTTTGCCCAAGCCCTGAGGGGAAAGATGAGATTCACAGCCTGTCAAAGAAGGGGGGTTTTTTTTCTATTCTTAAAAAAAATAATTTAAATTATTAGCCATACCCAACATATTTTTGTGTGAGGTGATGTAAAAAAAACAGTATACAAAATTTTCCTCATCAGCACGATTTTTGTTTCCTTTTAGTCTTTTTGCATGAACATCTCCCGCCAAAAACCAGCCTTTTAAAACCACTCCAGCCTTTCTTTCCAATGGACTAAAAACTTGTTTTATTAAATTTATTGTGTTTTTCAAAAATTGTTCCATCCAGCCTTTTTCACCTTTCTGGATTTTTGGACTGTTTTTCAAACTGGCTGGGAACAAATTTTTCTTCTTTATTAACAGGTTTTGTTAAACCGAAATTGAAACCGAATCTGGAACCTCCTGGATGTGATTTCCCCCCTTTTTTTTTTTACCTGAGGTTAAGGGATTGGTTTAATTGTTAAGAATTTCAAAGATCTTTTCAAAAAAGTTTTTCACATTTTTGAAAACTGTCCCCTTTTCTTAGGTATAAAACCAAAAATGGGAAATTTTTAAGAAGCACGTGGCTGGAAAGCCAAAAAATTATTTTTCCAAAAAGGATAATTTGGCAGTTTCTTACCATGAATTTTCTCTGGTTATTTCCACCTCCTGTTCGGTTCGGTTTACTTTTGGGGGTTGGGGGTGTGGATACAGAAATAGATTTAAAGCGGTTCCTCAAAATATTCCGAGGCCCAAATTTTTATTTTTTGTCCGAGCCCAAAAATCGAAATGTTTTTGGGGCGGTTTTTCCGCCACCTCTTCTAAACTCCCCTTCCTCTCTTTTTTTTTATATTTTCCCATACTGTCCCTAATTTTACCTATAAATTTCCCTCCTCTGGGGGCCACTTTTGAAACCAAAGGGCCCCATTGGGAGGGCCATATTTCACCTCGGGTTTAACTATCATTAAATTTTCCTTGGTTAATTTTTGGCTTGATTAAAAGATGAAAATATGGGATTTTGAAATTTTTGAATTTTTTGGGGAAAAGATGTTTTTATTTCTATATTTTCCTAACCAAAATTTAAACTTAGGGTAATGACCCTCCCCCCCAAACTTGCTTACCCCAAAAAAAATTCAAAATCTTCCCCGGATTGACGCCTCCCAAATTTTGGCTTTCCCAAATTTGCGAAATTAGATTTTCCAAAAAACCAAATAATCAGGTCTAATTTTGAGGTAAATATTGATACAATTTACTGATACTTTTCCCTATTCCTTTAATTAAATCCTATAAAATATTTTTTTTTTCCCCTGTTTCAGAAACCTCGGTAAAAAATTTTTCCACCCCAAACTCACTTGTATGCACTGCAGGAATATTTTTTTTATATTTTTGTTTTCAACTTCCATACGTCCCTTATATGAAAAAAAAAACCCCCTTCTTCTTCCATTTTTGGGTGTCTCTTTTTCTAAAATTCCCCCAATGCTGATTTTAACCCCAAATTTTTAAAAATTTATTCCCCCTTTTGAATTATTTTTTTTTAGATCTTTTTTTCACCTTAATTTCCCCTATTTCTTTCTTTTTGTTATGTACCTAAACTTTAAAAAAATATTTTTTTCTCTGTTTTTGTTCCAAAAATCAAGGGGTCAGATTCCTCCAAATTTTTATCCCTTTCCAAATTTTTTTTTGTGATAACCCTTTCATCCTTTTTTGTGTCTTTTTCCTTATCCCCTTTTTGTAGACAATTTCCGTTTTATTTAAAAAAGCATGCCCCGAACAAATAATTCCTTGAAAAAAAGTAACCCCGGGATGCCTTTGTTTTCCTTTATTTTCCCCTGTGCCCCCCCAAAAGACTACTTTAAGTGTTTTGGGGGCCCCCCCCAAAAAATTTTGTTCCTAAAAAAAACCCTTATTTTATTTTTTGAAAAAACCAAAAAAAATTTTTTTGAAAAAAACCTCTTCTTTTTTTTTTATTATTTTTTCTAATACCACCCAACAAAAACCCAAAATTTTTCCTTAATAAAATTTTTTTCAATTTTTAAATCTTTTAAGGCTATAACCCCCCTCCCCCTTATCCAGGAGTTTTTCCCCGAACATATTTCATGGATTTCATTTTCATTAAAAACTGCTATGTTCGCTTTTGGGTAAAATTGGGTTAAAAAAAATTTTTTTGGGGGGGGATATTTTTCCTCCTTTTTTCAGCTCCCCAAATTCCATATAAATAAACCCTTTTCTAACATTTTTGGGGAATTCCCCTCTCTCCCTGTTCCTTTTTCTCCAGTTTAAAATAAAAGGGTTTGCAAAAAACCCAAAAAACCCCTTCCCAGTAACCAAATTTCACTTTTTTTTAAATTCTCATACTTCCCCCCCCCAAACCCTACTTACCACTTTTCCCTTTCCCTTTTTTTTAAACTTATTTTTTTGCATGTATGGGAGAAAAATGGGCTTTTAAAAAACCCCTTTTCACTTTTTTCTCTTCATGAAACTTTTTGCTCTGTCCTTGGTTTCCCTTTATTCAAAACCCTTTTGATTCACCTTAAAAAAAAACCCCAAATATTTTTTATTTTGCTTATTTTTTGATTTTAAAGTACCATCAGTTCTCTTGTAGTATTTTTAATATTTTTAAATACTGTTCACTTTTATTTTACCCATTTTCCCCAAAAATTTTTTCCAAAAAATAAAATTTTTGACTTTCCTTTTTTGGGGTTTTTTTTAAAAACCCAATTAACATTCTGTTTTTTTTTTTTTTGCTTTTTTGTAGGGGTTTTTAAGGGACTTCATCTGCCCCCCCCATTTTTTCCTATTTTATTGTCCCCGATATGATATTTTGGCCCAAATTTTTTCTTGTTTAACTTGAAAAAACCCCTGCTTTTCTTTAATCTCTGATTAATTCCCTTATAAAATAAAATTTTCCATTTTTTCATTTTCCTTTTTAAGATTTTAAATTTTCTATAAAGGTGTAAAATAAAATAGGAAGAAAAAACAAAAGGGAGGGATATGCTTTGAAAAATTGCCCCCTGCATGGGGTTTTTTCTTTTCCAAATTTCCAGGGGCCCCCCAAACTTTAAACCCCCCCCCCCCCTTTCCCCTTAACTTTTGGTTCGTTTTAAGGTGTTGAGCAAAAGCTGTGCCGATCCCCAAAGACCTTCCACCCCAAAACCTTTAAAACCCAAAATTTTTTTTCCGTAATCTTTTTTGGGAGGGCAAAAAAACAGAGGAACGCCATTCCGACGGCGCTCCCCCTAAAAACAAACCTTTCAAAACGTGAAACCCTCTCACAAACCCTTAGGTGTAAGTACCCTTGTCCCTTGTTATTTTTACTTTAATTGTTAGGCCCTTTTTTTTAAAACATTAGTTTCAAAGGCCGTTACTTATCGAACCGCGTGAATTATTATTGTATAAACTTCACAAGTGTACATATATATTTTACTCGAATCCTTTGGCACTAAAAGAAACTTATAAATACGTACAGAACCGCTCGACCACGATTAGCCCAATATCACTTCATTGATGTGTACCTCTGGGCAACGAGCAAAAGTTACCTGCCTGTCAAGAGGGCATCATCAGGCAGTCACCCTTACAGGTTAGTAACCTGTATCTACATGGTGTTACCCCTTACCCGTAAAATAACCATACTGGTAACAGTGTCATGATAACTGTCGTTCCTTTTTTAGTTTATCCAAGGATTTAAAGCGGCTCTTGCACGTTACAAAATCCACAATTATTACTAGCATGTTCAAGTAGCTCTTTGTAGTATGGGTGATGCCAAGGCAACCCAAAGTTAGGCGCTAGTTCGGCGATTTATTTTTATCTAACAGGTTAGTTACGTTCGGTTACGGTTAGGTGAAGTATCACGCCACCGGCCCGCCGACTGTGTACCCACTGGCCACTGTGCTCGACGCTGCGCGGCTGCGTGCGGCACTCCCAGTCCCCAGCAGTGCTGCCAGGGCTTGAAATTGTTATCAAGATCTTGAAAAATGTATCCTAAATGCTTGAAAGCTTGAAATAAAGATTCGTAAATCTCCCATATCTTGAAAGATTGTATGTCTCCTGTAACAGTACCTAAATAGCTATAAAGAGAGAGAGAGAGAGAGAGAAGAGAGAGAGAGGAGAGGAGGAGAGAGGAGAGAGAGAGAGAGAGGAGAGAGAGAGAGAGAGAGAAGGCAACCGCAACAGGAGTAACAAAAAATCTTAAAATTAGTAGTGTGGCAAACAGGCTTCTAGCTAAACAGGCTATTTCACGTCAAAATGCAGACTGCTATTCAGGGAAAACTCCGAAATGTGTAATTGAGGATGTAAGAAATGGACGGTGCTACAAGAGATACACAGCGCTAGATTATCTCTCAAAGCAAGATAATACAATAATAACTCTTCTTAGAGATCCTGAAAGTGAAGATGATGGTATCTAGGCTTCGGGGACTAAATCTGTCTTGGAGTTGTAGCATGTGGTTAAAAATTACTCTATAAGAGTAGGTTAGCCTGCTTAATGAATTAAGGTAGCAGGAGCCATGTTTTCTTTAGCTTGGCTTTCATTTAACACTAGCCGCAAAGCCGCCTTCCGGGCTGCCTTTTTGGTTAGCTCCTGCGGACCACCTGTCCGCAGGAGCTCCTGCACGCACCTGCGCACCTCGCCGACACCCACACCTGCCGCACCGCTCCTGCGGCACCACCTGTTTTGGTGGGCCTTCGTCCAGCAAACACAAGACTCTCCAGATAGCCCCTTCTAACTTTCTTCTGAAATCATGGATGTAGAAATGTATGTATTAACGCCAAACCCATTCACATCACCCCCAACCCATTCACTCACCCATTACCCCCCACCCATTCACTCACCCATTACCCATCACCCCCACCCATTCACTCACCCATTACCCATCACCACACACCCATTCACTCACCCATTACCAATCACCCCCCATCTATTCCCTCACCCATCACCCCCACCCATTCACTCACCCATCACCCCAAAACCCATTACCCATCACCCCACCCATTCACTCACCCATTACCCATCACCCTACATAAAGGCTTCCTCAATTCTCGCAACCCATTTTTTTTTTTCAAAATTATCGCTAATAGGCTGCAAAAAAAATAAAAAATAAAAGTGATGGGGTCATCACATAAGTGGGTTTTAAAACCCTTCCCCTGGTAAAACCTGGTTCCAAAAATGTGGTATATGATGGGATTCCGCCACGGGGGGGGGGAACCCATACCACACACACACAAAACACACACACAGACATTACACACACCACAGACTTTTCGCTTTTATTTAAAATAAGATAGAAGTACATTTTTCTTTTTAAACCCCTAAGCTTGATTATTAACTTCAGAGACTAAATATATATATTGTAAAACATGGTTACTCTAAGAGTATATATGTTAGCTGGCTTGTAAAGAAATAGAGTAGCAGGAGCCGCGTTTCTTATACACTGCAAAGTCCCCACACAGAATTTGTATAATGTATATCATTATCATTATTTTGTGTTTGTGAGTTTTGGGGTAAAACTAATATGGAATTGCAATAATGAGTGTTGTTGTTTGCTATACCTTGAAAATTTTTAATTGATCTTGAAACAAATTGGAGCTCATCTTGAAAGAAATTTTCATCAGGGGTTTGGTGCACCTGGTCCCCAGTCCCAAATCCCCAGTCCCATTCTTAGCCAGGCAGGCCGTCGTGGAAGGGACTGCTGCTCTCGCTCCTACCTCAACGCACAACAAGTGTTTACAGCTCGCTGCCCTCCTCGGGCTCGGCAAGGAATATAGAGGACAGGGGTGGATCCTATGTAAGCAGAAATCCTGCCCTATGCAATTAGAAGAACTGCACTCCGAAATGCCAGTGGTCGCTGGGAGTTTTAATCCAATTTGTGAAAAGTGGTCAACTTGAAAAAAAAATGGGCTTTTTCCCCTGTACTTAAAACACACAAGTATAATATTAAGAANATATCCGCCGGATTTTTTTCTTAACCTTTCCTGGTGATGTCATGATGCAATCACAGACGTGGCAGCTGATCTGTCTTTCAGGAAGGCACAGGTGAGCGATGACAGCGTGTTGCGTGAGGGGAAACGCCAGCAGGTGGGCAGGTCAGGTGTGCCTTTCAGGGCGAGAGTGAGAGTGAAGCCTATAAGGTGGGCTGGAAGCTTGGACACTGCTGCAGCAAGTGGTACAATAATCTCGGGAGTTCCTGCACAGGGCAGTGGGGACAGGGGATAAGCAGGTGGTGTAGCTGAGCTGTGAAGATTCCGTGGTTGGGGCGCGCGGGGTTTGGGTTACGCTCTTGAGGAGTCGGCGCTAAAATCCGGATTCAGTGATACCAACACGGGGAAACATTGTTGCAAAAAATCCCCGCGTAAAAACCCAACCAACGTTTCTGGTCACCTTTCTGTTCACTCTGGGTACGTTTTTGAAAGTTCACCGCGCCCTTACCTTCGTGGGTCCCGTCTCATTCGTCGCTCTACACCTTGACTTCGGTAGGGGCCTGAGGTCTGTGTGTCCTCTACCGGCGCATGTGGGTCTGAGAAATCCACCTTTTGATAAACATTGTGCTGAACAAGTGGATAGCCAGCATGGGTGCGCAAGTATAGTACATAGAGGATAAGAGAGTGCAATGCCGAGGGGGGGACAGGGGTTAGCAAATTTTTTTGCTGGAGATGGCGCGGCGGGTGCGGCGGGCGACGATGAACTGGGGGAAACCAGCCCAAGACAAGACCTCAGTTCCGTTACAAAAACAAATTTTCAAAATGGCTCAAGTACTAAAGAGTGGCAGTTGTTGTGTTTGCGGCAAGAAAGAAGTCTATCATCCCGGATAGCTTCATCTCTTCCCCAAGGACGCCTAAGTATATAGGAGGGTGTGGTGATATGCAAAGTCATGAATAATGCTGAGCTTGAAATACAAACATGTAAACTCCTGCTTGTGGGCCCAGCTGCCCGGCAAGCAATAGTGATTATTATCTTGCTTTTTCGAGTCGCAGTACATATATCACATTGTAATATTAGGCAAAAGAAATCTTAAAATTTTGGGAAAAAGACGGAAAAATTAATAAAAAAAGAGTATTACAAATCAAAATAAGGCTTTAACTTAGGTGTACCTGACGCACAAAGTTAAGTTTACCTGCAGTTTTTGTGTGAAAGATACTGTGTTCAAGTGTGCTAACGTCACCTGTGGTATTGCAGTGCCCATCCTAATTTTACAGTGTGCAGATAACATTTAACATTTTTTTGGGTATTATCCAGTAAACACCGAATCATTAGTGGACGAAACAATTTTTTCGGGTGTTTTTATGTGTTTGGTAAATTCTACCCAATTTGTAAATGGGGACCTGTGGAATGGGGGGTTTTTTCGGGTGGGAACAAATTATGCGTTGGAAAGACGTAATTTAGAGTGGGGTAGGGGGGGGGGGTAAAATTCCCTTGATCTAGGAATTCCTTATATGTAGAGAAATTTGCCCAAAAAATTAACCAAACCCTTTAGCGGGGGGCCTTCCCCACCGACCAACTAACCAAATCTACCTAACCTACCAAACCTAACCTAACTCCTAGCGTGGGTGTTGGGGGGTTTCTGACACTTGGTCATCATTAGTTTGGATCGCCCGGGTCACCTTTTCTGGACTCAAGAATCAATAAATTTGTCCCTGCTTAGGAGTTTTTTCAACACTCCTACTCAAATATTGGTTGCGGACGCATATTTACCCCAGCCAAATATCCCGCATTCCCAGGTCCCCAAGCTTTTTTGGGAGGGGGAGTATGGGCAAACACTAGAATAAACCTGTTTTTTGGGAATAAGTGCTCCCTGTTTGTCGAAATTTTTTTTTTTTTCTTTTTTTTAGGTAATAGAAGTAGTTTTTTTAGGTTAGGTATGGGTTGGGTTTAAGGTATTAGTTGGGTTAGGTTTAGGTTCTTTTTTTGTCATTTTTGAAATTTAAAAAAATAAATAAATAGTTGCGACAGAAACAGTTAGCAGAATCATTCAAAACATAAAAACACCAGAAAAAATAGTTTCGTCCAAAAGGAGTCGGTGTTCATCTGGATATTTACCAAATGATAATGGAATGACAAGTAATGAAAAATTGGAAAAGGTCAAACAAACAACATCAGAAGGAAGGATAGCACTGGTTTTTGTGCAGCACAAGTAAGGATTTAACTGTAATATGTAACTGGAAGGGACTTATGCGTATCCATCAATATCTAACCCTAAATAGATCACAGATATCGGCCCTTTAAATCGGCTTCTCACGCCCAATATTTTTGCGACTACATTTTCATATTTTACCATTTCCTTTAAACCCACAGGCTGTTAGGGTGTCTTCAAAGAACAACAACTTTATAGAGCGAGAGATGCCAGCCACCAATACTCTGTGCTCAGACTCCTGCAGCGATCTACCGATCTTCAAGTTTCCCATTGGAGGGGAATGAACCCCAGGGTCGGAAGTGTGTCCTTGTTTTAAAGCAAATCTCAATTTCAGGTAAGAGGCTGGATTTAATAGATGGAAATTTATTTGAATCACTAGGTAGAAAACTTTGGGATTCCCAATGATTTTTTTCCTCTAACATATTGGATGTGTGCTTGCAAGAGTTTTTGGTGCCCCTTAAAAGTTTTTCAATTTAAGTTTTTCATTTTTACACGCTGGCGCCAGTGACTCCTAATAAGGGCCTGTACTTCAGATTAATACAGGGAGAAACAACTGCGTTAAATATATTTGGCCGAAAAAGCATAAATTAGAGAAACAAGTTGGTATAGCAAATTTGGGCATGAAAACTATTGTGCAGGTTGATTAGGTGGTGGAGATTTTTTAAACTATTTTCCAAGTGCTTGTGATCAAGGGACCTTGTGGTGCCAAGGAAGGCAGCGCACAGGTGAAAAAGAAGTATGGTCTTAGCCCAAGAACCTGAGGGGGACAGATGAGATTCAGCAGCCAGTGTCCCAAGGAAGGGGGGATTTTTCTATCCATTATATAAGTAGATAAGTTCAATTAATTAGGCAATAAGGCAGCAATTATTATGTGTGATGCATGGATGATAGTAAAAAAAAAAAAAAGTATCACAAAATTTCCTCTCAGCAACAAGATATTTTGCTTCCCTTTGTCAGTTTTGGTGCATGGACAAGCATAGCTCCCCTGCCAACATGTGACCATGCCTTGGTATAACCACCCAGCACTTTCTTATCAACAATTGAGACTTAAAACAGTTTTTTTGTAATAATTAATAATAATAAAAGTAGTAATCTTTCAATAAAGTATGCTCATCCAGCATAATTTCACCTTTTTACTCTGATTTCATTGATGACTCAGATGATTCAGGGGACTGAAAGCTGAAAGGTAACAAGTGATAGATGCTTCTTTAATTAACTAGGTTTTTTTACACAGAAATATGAACACCAATGAAGTCATGGATAGCCATGCCATGGATGTGATTTACCACACTTTATGGATGTACATGAGGATCACCCACTAAGCATTAAATTGTAGTAGTTGTTGAAGAATTTTACCGATCTTATTTAAAATCAGTTTTTCATCATTTATATGATGTACTGTCCGCATTATTCTTAGTGTAGTAAGACCAAAATTAATCCAGGCTGAACAATCTCTTAAAGAAAGCTCGTGGCTGAGAAAGCACAAATAAATTATCTTTGCACAAAGAGATATATTCGTGCAGATGCATTACACAATGGAATTTTAATCATGGGTATTTCCACAGCTACCTGTGATCAAGGATAGTTTAAAGGTTCACTTTGAGTGTGTGTGTGTGTGTGTGCATACAAGAAATTAGCATTTAAAGCCGGAGTGTCAAACTCAAATATTCCGAGGCCAATTCTTATTTTAGTTAATGTCTCGAGCGCCAACAAAGTACGTAACATGTTTTTCAGGACTGAAGTTTACAGCCTTACACGATGACTTAACTAAACTAACACAAAATTACAACAAAATCATACATTAATTTTATTATATTTCCTTCATAAAATGTCGTAATTTCACGGGCTGATAAACTTTACCATCCTCTCGCGGGCCACTTATGACAATCCCAAGGGCCACATTCGGCCCGCAGGCCAGAGTTTAACAAACCCCGGGTTTAGAACTATGCATATCATTTATACTCTGTGGCATTATTGTTTCTGGCTTGATTTAAAAAGATGACAACTGAATATGGGGGTTTGAATTTAAAAGAAAATTAAAAAGGGAAAAAGAGTTTTGTATTGGTCATGATATTTTTCCTAACCAAAATTTGGAAACTTTCAGGGCTCCAATGAAAACCTACCCCACAGCCCAAGGACATTGCTCGCATAAAAATTCACAACACTCATCTCCCCGGGGTTGACTGCTCTCCCCAAGTTCTGGAAAACTACCCCAAGGAGTTTGCAGACACTGAAGATTTACCAAACTCACACAAGGGGTAATCATGGTTCTAACGTTGAGGTGAAATATTGAATACATATGAAGTACATGATACTTTCCATCCATTCTCTTCACATGTCAACCACTCCTCAGATAACTCATTTCCACTGATGGGAAACTTAGAAACCTCTGGTATTTATTCCCGTCCCAAGTCTCACTTGTATATGTCACTGCAGGAAGTACTGTTGTCCCTTAATACCCTTTTTCACTTCCTTACTCAGCGTCCTCTATCAGCAACACAAATATCCCATTGCTTGCTGTCCATGTTGTGGTGTCTCTTATTTCTACTTCCATGCTGGATTATTACACTCATTAATTCCTCAAAATATTCTATTCACCTTTTGACATCCTCATTTTCTCTCAGCATCTCTTCACCATTATTCCATCTAGTTTCTTTCTTTTTGTACTGTACTTCTCGAAATATTCTCTCTAAAATATTTTCTCTCGTTTCATTCTCTCTAAAATCTCACTCAGATTCCTTCCAAAATTTTTATCCACTTTCATTTTTTTGTGATAACCCATTTCACTCCTTTTGCATGTGCTCTGTTTTCCTGCTATCCCTTTCATGCTCAGACACATTTTTCTGTTGAGTTTAGACATATGCATGCCTCATGATCTATTACTTGCTTGCTTCATCTGTCCCCGGCATGCCATTTGTTTCCTTTTTCACCTCTGTGCCCACCCAAAGACTACTGTATACAGTAGTCTTTGGCCCACCAATTGTTCCTTAACCCTTAGTTTTCATTCTTTTAAGAACCTAAACACATTTTAACCTCTTCTTTTTTATATCTCTGATATACCACTCAATTCATACGCCAAATTTTTGCCTGTAATCCCCCAAAACTTCTTCATTATCAATCTTTTTTAAAACTAACCCCTCCTCTTATCCCAGGTGTTTTCAGAACATCTATATGTCATGCACTTTCTTTTCATTAATACTGCTAGGTGATTCATGCTTTCGATATTGCCTCTAACCACTTTCGCATCAGTTATCTCTCCTTTCAGTCTCCCATATGTGGCTATATAATTTATAAGGCCTTTCTAATCATTTTGTGAATTCCCTCTTCTCCCTGTATACCTATGTATCACCTAAAGTTTAAAATAGGGGTTTGCTAAAGCCTAAAAAACTCTTGCCGTGCAGATCACCAAATTATCACTATATTCTCATACTTCCCCAGTACACCCTACTTACCAACAAATTTTTTTCTTTTTTAAATCTTATTTTTTATGGGATGTATGGCAGAAAATGCAGAGCATTGACACTGGTTCTCACTTTTTTCATCTTGCATGAAACGTTTGCATCTGTCCTTGCCTTCCATAATGAAATACAACACCAGTTGTGACCATTGCACACGTTAAAACCCCAAAGATGCAGTGCTATTATTATCTGCCTTATTGTTTGATATGTTAAAGTATCCATCTATGTGTCTGGCATCTGTAGTAATTTGATATCATTTAGTGTACAGTAGCTGTATGGCACTTGTTATTTTACATTTCCAATATCGTGCAGAAAACATAAATGGTAGTGTTGACTGTTGCCTTAATTAGAGGTTAATACTGTTTTACAATTATTACAGTATCTGTTTTGGTTTTTGCGTTGTGTAGGTGATTCTAAGAGAAGAGTCATTCATACTGCAATACCATTATTATCTGCCTATTGGTAATATGTCCATGATTATGATATCTGGCCCAATATTTTTCTGGTATTCAACATTGCAACAGTCCTGCATGTACTGGATGTCAAGTCTAGCTGATGGAATTCCTTACTAAAATAAAATTGATCACTATGTTCTTCTATTTTCCTTCTAATGAATTATATATATGGTCAAAATATAAGGTGAATAAAGTAATAGGAAGGGAATAAACGAAAAGGCAGGGTATGGGATGCTTAAGTAGAAATACTTAAGACACCCCTAAAAAGCTGATGTGTTTCGATTCATTTCCTGAAGATGGCGCAGCGTCCGTCCTCCAAACTTTAACACCCCCCCCCCCCCCTATCCTCTATATACTATCCTTGGTGTGCGTTGTGTCAGCGTGTTGAGCAAGGATGCTGATGCCGACTCACCACGCAAGCCTGTCCACGCGCCACAGGCCATGGGAAACCGGAATGTTGGAAGTTCCGGTCAATCTCCTTATATGCGGCAGACGGAGCAAAAGGAGAACGAGAGGAGACGCCATTCCGAGCGGCGCTCCCATACAAGACACCTTTCAAGAGGGTCTGTGTTTACTCTCACACCTGACGGTGTGAGAGTAACCTTGTCACCTTGTTACCTTGTCACGATATTAATTGTTCAGGCCCTGTCTATTAGACATTAGTTTCAAAGGCCGTTACTTATCGAACCGCGTGACATTATTATTGTATAAACTTCACAAGTGTACATATATATTTTACTCGAATCCTTTGGCACTAAAAGAATACTTATAAATACGTACAGAACCGCTCGACCACGATTAGCCCAATATCACTTCATTGATGTGTACCTCTGGGCAACGAAGCAAGAAGTTACCTGCCTGTCAAGAGGGCATCATCAGGCAGTCACCCTTACAGGTTAGTAACCTGTATCTACATGGTGTGATCCCGTTACCCGTAAAATAACCATACTGGTAACAGTGTCATGATAACTGTCGTTCCTTTCTAGTTTATACCAAGGATAATGCGGCTCTTGCACGTTACAACTCCACAATTATTACTAGCATGTTCAAGTAGCTCTTTGTAGTATGGGTGATGCCAAGGCAACCCAAAGTTAGGCGCTAGTTCGGCGATTTATTTTTATCTAACAGGTTAGTTACGTTCGGTTACGGTTAGGTGAAGTATCACGCCACCGGCCCGCCGACTGTGTACCCACTGGCCACTGTGCTCGACGCTGCGCGGCTGCGTGCGGCACTCCCAGTCCCCAGCAGTGCTGCCAGGGCTTGAAATTGTTATCAAGATCTTGAAAAATGTATCCTAAATGCTTGAAAGCTTGAAATAAAGATTCGTAAAATCTCCCATATCTTGAAAGATTGTATGTCTCCTGTAACAGTACCTAAAATAGCTATAAGAAGAGAGAGAGAGAGAGAGAGAGAGGGAAGAGAGAGAGAGCGAGGGAGAAGACGAGAGAGAGAGAGAGAGAGAGAGAGAGAGAGAGAGAAGGCAACCGCAACAGGAGTAACAAAAAATCTTAAAATTAGTAGTGTGGCAAACAGGCTTCTAGCTAAACAGGCTATTTCACGTCAAAATGCAGACTGCTATTCAGGGAAAACTCCGAAATGTGTAATTGAGGATGTAAGAAATGGACGGTGCTACAAGAGATACACAGCGCTAGATTATCTCTCAAAGCAAGATAATACAATAAATAACTCTTCTTAGAGATCCTGAAAGTGAAGATGATGGTATCTAGGCTTCGGGGACTAAATCTGTCTTGGAGTTGTAGCATGTGGTTAAAAATTACTCTATAAGAGTAGGTTAGCCTGCTTAATGAATTAAGGTAGCAGGAGCCATGTTTTCTTTAGCTTGGCTTTCATTTAACACTAGCCGCAAAGCCGCCTTCCGGGCTGCCTTTTTGGTTAGCTCCTGCGGACCACCTGTCCGCAGGAGCTCCTGCCGCACCTGCGCACCTGCCGCACCCCACACCTGCCGCACCGCTCCTGCGGCACCACCTGTGTTTGGTGGGCCTTCGGTCCAGCAAACACAAGACTCTCCAGATAGCCCCTTCTAACTTTCCTGAAATCATGGATGTAGAAATGTATGTATTAACGCCAACCCATTCACATCACCCCCAACCCATTCACTCACCCATTACCCCCCACCCATTCACTCACCCATTACCCATCACCCCCACCCATTCACTCACCCATTACCCATCACCACACACCCATTCACTCACCCATTACCAATCACCCCCCATCTATTCCCTCACCCATCACCCCCCACCCATTCACTCACCCATCACCCCACACCCATTACCCATCACCCCACCCATTCACTCACCCATTACCCATCACCCTACATCAAGGCTTCCTCAATTCTCGCAACCCACTTTTTTTCACAATTATCGCTAATAGGCTGCTAAAAAATAAAAAATAAAAGTGATCGGATCATCACATAAGTGGGCTTAAAACCTTCCCCTGGTCAACCTGGTTCCAAAAATGTGGTATATGATGGGATTCCGCCACGGGGGGCGGAACCTATACCACACACACACACACACACACACAGACATACACACACACAGACTTTCGCTTTTATTAATATAAGATAGAAGTACATTTTCTTTTTACTCTAAGCTTGATTATTAACTTCAGAGACTAAATATATATATTGTAGCATGGTTACTCTAAGAGTATATATGTTAGCTGGCTTGTAAAGAAATAGAGTAGCAGGAGCCGCGTTTTCTTATACACTGCAAAGTCCCCACACAGATTTGTATAATGTATATCATTATCATTATTTTGTGTTTGTGAGTTTGGAGTAAACTAATATGGAATTGCAATAATGAGTGTTGTTGTTTGCTATACCTTGAAAGTTTTTAATTGATCTTGAAACAAATCTGGAGCTCATCTTGAAAGAAATTTTCATCAGCGTTGGTAGCACTGGTCCCCAGTCCCCAGTCCCCAGTCCCATTCTTAGCCAGGCAGCCGTCGTGGAAGGTACTGCTGCTCTCGCTCCTACCTCAACGCACAACAAGTGTTACAGCTCGCTGCGCTCCTCGGGGCTCGGCAAGGAATATAGAGGACAAGGAAGGTGGAGTCCTATGTAAGCAGAAAATCCCTGCCCTATGCAATTAGAGAGAACTGCAACTCCGAAATGCCAGTGGTCGCTGGTAGTTTTAACTCACAATTTGGTGAAAAGTTGGTCAACTTGAAAGAAAAATATGGGCTTATTCCACTGTACTTAAAACACACAAGTATAATATTAAGAACGATTTTCTTCTATATGTATATTGTATAGAAGCCTGATTCTGTAAAACATTGTATATAACCAAATAACCAAGTAGGTTATAGTTGAGGAGGCGAGGTAAATGCTACTCTATGATATTATATAGTCAATAACGAATGTTTAGAAGTTATCTATACCTAGGCAGTCATATTTTCCTGTTATTATTGTGTATCAATCAGATAGAAAGCCTAGAAGTGCAATGAGTCGACGCGTGAAGTCGTAATGTTTTGATTCAATCTCCCGCCACAATCTCCCCGCCCACCACTCCCGCCGCGGCGTGTCGCCTCCACAATTATAACCTACATTGTCGCAGCAACAAGCCGATTTCGGCATTCTTTATTTCGTTTTCCAAGGCATTGCTTATTGTATTTTGACAAGCGTTTGCCAGACGCAGCAGTACTGTCTTAGAAAACAGTGTGAACATCGCCCAAATTTTACATGCCACAATATACATGTAAAAAATCTATTAAGCTTTGCTACTCGAGGCGAGTAATTTGCATTAAATTGCTATTATAGAACGTTCCATCGTAATGCATGTCATCCATATAATTAGTAGAACAACAGAAGAACTATATTTTTTGGTATTCAGATGCGGCGCATCAATATTTATCGCGAAATTAATTTATGAAAAATATTAGTCGCGGAGCCAAAACACAGTAGACCAACCTTTGAGTTAAAACTGCCAGCGACCACTGGCATTTCTCGAGTTGCAGTTCTCTCTAATTGCTGGCGCTTAGATGGCGCTACCGTCGCCTCTTCAGGGAATGTAAACAAACAGACCCACAAGGCCCACATGGCTACTGACACCAAAGACGCAAGAATGCCGCCCGCCGCCTCTCGCTATTGCTACTGTGTGTGTGACAAGAAGAGACGTAAAACACCTGGAGTGAGGCTGCAGTTGTTCCGAAAGATGCTAGAAGGTATGTAAGTGTCGTTTTAAAGGATATTTGAGTCAATAAGAGAAAATCCAGAGTGACCAAATATCCTTAAAAAAGAGCTACCCTTTATGAGCGCTCCTTCCCTTGCCTCTTAAGCTATCACTGGGCATGTCTAACTCTAAAGGGCTCAAGGTAGTCAAGCCTGCCACCGTGCGGCGAAAATAAAAGAAACTAGATAAGCCCGTTACCGTGACAGGGATACAGTTGATCGGCCGCCAGTTGAATCAGGCCGCTATATATGCATACTGGACGAGAGTTTCGCGGTCGTTTCAGAGACACAGACTATTTTTCTTGGCT
>JACEEZ010023668.1:67500-94986 GCA_016584305.1 Chionoecetes opilio | reverse complement strand
GAAAACACACCGCCTATTGATCTGTAGACTGTGGGCGACGAAGAGCCGCCTGAACGGGTCGTGTAGCCCTCGGGAAAGTATCCGTCCATAGACGCCCCTGTATCCTGTCCTCTGCAGAGACATGCGGCGTCTGTAAGGTTGACAGGGAGGGGGGGCGGCGGGGAGTCTGGCCCCACTAGCTCTACCGGGAGGAGAATCATCTGGTGGAGGGGGGGAAAGGATTAGGGTGTGGGAAATGTGGGTGGGGGAAAGTGTTGGGTCCGGTGGGGGGTGGAGGGCTGTGGGTGGGGGAGGTGTGTAATGATGGCTGGGGGTGGGGGAAGGTGTTCTAAGCGGGGCCGATATAGGGTGTGGAGAGGGGGTAGGGCTTGGTGGAGGAGAGGCCCGAGGAGGAAGGGGTGGGGAAACCCCCCGTAAGGGGGTAGAGGGGAGGATGACAACCCGGGGGTAAGGGGGTGGTGGATGATCTGAAGGAGGGAACGGAATGGCAGGAAGGGGTTGCACATTTTGAGGGAGGGGGGGAGGAGGAGGTGATGGGCAGTGGCGTCACCAGGAAAAAAAAATTGGGGGGCTTTAGCCCCGGGGTGGTGATGGGCGAGCGCAGCGAGCCTATCCAGCTGGGGGTCGGGGGGTAATTTTGAAAATTAATCAGTTCCAGGGTAATTTTTGAGGCCAAAAAAAAGAGATAAGTGGAATTAAGCTTTAATTACATGACACATAAATTAATAGCGTTATACCATGCATCATACCATATTAAACTAAATTTGATAATTTTGAAGAAAAATTTTATTCTGTTTATACAAAATATAATTTGCCATTTTTCTCTCTCCACTAACAACACAAAAGAATTGCACAATGTATGTTCTTGGTTTGTTTCTCAGTAAGGTTTTATCTTGATAATGAAAAAAATATATAAATATAAACTTACAATATATATTCAAGGTTATTTCCCTTATTGCACAAAAACAGGTACATGGGATACTGTATTTTAAACAGAATAAAGTACATGATCATGATAAAGTAAACTAAAAGCCGATTTAAATTGCCTCCCACTGCCTTACCTGGCACCCACTGCCTAACCTGCATACCACTGCCTTAACCTGCCTCCCATCCTGTGTTAACCTGCCTCCCGTCCTGTGTTACCCTACCACCCACTGCCTTACCCTGGCTCCACTGCCTTAACCTGCCTCCCGTCCTGTGTTAACCTGCCTCCCGTCCTGTGTTACCCTGCCACCCACTGCCTTAACCTGCCTCCCACTGTGTTAACCTGCCTCCCGTCCTGTTTTACCCTGCCTCCCACTGCCTTACCCTGGCTCCCACTGCCTTTACCTGCCTACCACTGTGTTAACCTGCCTCCCGTCCTGTGTTACCCTGCCACCCACTACCTTACCCTGGCTCCCACTGCCTTACCCTGGCTCCCACTGCCTTAACCTGCCTCCCGTCCTGTTTAACCTGCCTCCCGTCCTGTGTTACCCTGCCACCCACTGCCTTAACCTGCCTCCCACTGTGTTAACCTGCCTCCCGTCCTGTGTTGCCCTGCCTCCCACTGCCTTACCCTGGCTCTCACTGCCTTTACCTGCCTACCACTGTGTTAACCTGCCTCCCGTCCTGTGTTACCCTGCCATCCACTACCTTACCCTGCCTCCCACTGCCTTTACCTGCCTACCACTGTGTTAACCTGCCTCCCGTCCTGTGTTGCCCTGCCTCCCACTGCCTTACCCTGGCTCCCACTGCCTTAACCTGCCTAACACTGTGTTAACATGCCTCCCGTCCTGTGTTACCCTGCCTCCCACTGCCTTACCCTGGCTCCCACTGCTTAAACCTGCCTACCACTGTGTTAACCTGCCTCCCGTCCTGTGTTACCCTGCCACCCACTGCCTTACCCTGGCTCCCACTGTGTTAACCTGCCTCCCGTCCTGTGTTACCCTGCCACCCACTGCTTAACCTGCCTCCACTGTGTTAACCTGCCTCCCGTTCTGTGTTACCCTGCCTCCCACTGCCTTACCCTGGCTCCCACTGCCTTAACCTGCCTACCACTGTGTTAACCTGCCTTCCGTCCTGTGTTACCCTGCCTCACCCTGGCTCCCACTGCTTAACCTGCCTACCACTGTGTTAACCTGCCTCCCGTCCTGTGTTACCCTGCCACCCACTGCCTTACCCTGGCTCCCACTGTGTTAACCTGCCTCCCGTCCTGTGTTACCCTGCCACCCACTGCCTTAACCTGCCTCCCACTGTGTTAACCTGCCTCCCGTTCTGTGTTACCCTGCCTCCCACTGCCTTACCCTGGCTCCCACTGCTCTAACCTGGCTACCACTGTGTTAACCTGCCTCCCGTCCTGTGTTACCCTGCCTCCCACTGCCTTACCCTGGCTCCCACTGTGTTAACCTGCCTCCCGTCCTGTGTTACCCTGCACCCACTGCCTTAACCTGCCTCCCACTGTGTTAACCTGCCTCCCGTCCTGTGTTACCCTGCCTCTCACTGCCTTACCCTGGCTCCCACTGCCTTAACCTGCCTACCACTGTGTTAACCTGCCTCCCGCCCTGTGTTACCCTGCCACCCACTGCCTTAACCTGCCTCCCACTGTGTTAACCTGCCTCCCGTTCGGTGTTACCCTGCCTCCCACTGCCTTACCCTGCCTCCCACTGCCTTACCCTGGCTCCCACTGCCTTAACCACTACAGCATCAGGACGACGGTACAGTGGTATGTACTGCAGGACTGTGTGATCATTGTAACCCTGGTGCTGAAGGGGTTAATCCCTGACCACTTATGGTCCATGTTAAGTAAGAGTTAGGGGCAACTGCCGTTTGGTGGATTCTCCCGAGTTTGATTGTGACAGTATTGGAAGAGAGGCAAATTTGTCAACTACTACATCAAGATCGAGTGAATCCACCACACCTTTTTCAATTGAAATTGTACCTAGACTGGTCAGCCGTTTCTGACCCATTGTTGCCCTGAGGTACGTTTTGACAAGCTTCAGTACAGAGAATGATCGTTCACATTTAGCATTACTGACAGGGAAAGTGAGAGCCAAATGCATTTAAAGTCCCAGAGTGTGGTGAAACCTTGCTTTAGAGGCTTTAGTTTGTCTAAAGCACCAGAGATGGATTTTGCATCGTTTAATGTTTTCTGAGCAACAAAAACTTCTGTATGGAGGCTCTCACTTTCAATGTCATATTGGTCAGCAAGATATTTCAAATCATTTTCATTTAGAAAGTTCGGGGACGAAGGATGACAAGCAGATACACCAAGTAGAATGCTCTTTGGTTCATCAAACCTGTGCCCAAATTCAACGAGTACCTTGTCTAGGATGGGATAGTAAAGACATCTTTTATAGTGAGATTTAGGGTCTTCATCTCTCTCAGAGGTGTCTCGTTGGCCTATGGTTTCAGTTACAATGGATCCTAACAACCGTGACGATGGCTTCCTTTGCCTTCTTGAACTTGAAGGTTGTTGCTGAGCTACAGTTTTTCATGTTTCTTCCTGCAGCAAATTTAACTGCCTTTTCCCAAATGGTATTGAAATGGTCATCTGAAGTTCTTCTATCTTTCAGAACTTTTATTGTTTTCTGTGCCATGTTAACTGCTGCAGCAAGATCCATATCCTCACTCTGCCAAACCTTTGAAAGTGGGGGTTGTAATGTCAAAAATTTCAGTGAAATAATCAGTAAGAAAACAGTCTCAAATTTATTCGGAAAATTGGATAAATATTCCTTTTTATTGTTTTTGGGTAGCAGGCTACTAGCAGCAATTTTGGGAGGGGCTGAGTCCTTGACTTGGGGGGGCTAAGTCCCCCTTAGCCCCCCCGCGGTGACGCCACTGGTGATGGGGTGGTAGATGATCTGAAGGAGGAAAAGGAATGGAAGGAAGGGGTTGCACATTTTGAGGGACGGGGGAAGGACGAGGTGCAGGAAGGAGGTGAGGCCACCTTCACGCGGGTCCCATGAAGTCACATAGGGGTGCCCTCGAACATCGAGGGTGACGTGCTTTTCAGAGCGTGCCAGGACGCGGAATGGACCCTTATAGGGTGGGTCTAGGGGCCTCGTGTGTGCATCCGTTCGCACAAACATGTGAGTCGCTGTTTGCAGTTCCGGCGGGAGGTGAGTGGGACGCAGCGGGGGCGTACGTGGAGGCGTAGGTCGTAGTGCAGCCATGGCCTGCCGAAGCGCCGGGAGGAAGGAGAGGGCGTTGCTGGCATCCGTCACTGGGGTAAACTGACATGGCAAACGCAGGTCTTCACCATACACCAGCTCCGCCGGAGTGTGATGGATATCTTCCTTCTCCGTCGCTCTGATGTGAGGAGGATAATGGGAAGGGCGTCTACCCAGCTTGTTGGGTGCGGCTGGGCCCAAAATAGCTTCCTTCAGGCGTCTGTGGAAACGCTCCACCATTCCGTTGGCTTGAGGGTGATACGCCGTAGTACGCTGACGGCGTGTTCCCAGGAAAGCCATCAGGTCAGCCCAAGCATGGGACTCAAACTGCACTCCTTGATCCGTGATAGAGAGTGACAGGCGCGCCATAATGTGCTACCCAACCCGACAGGAAATGAGCCGCCGTGCATTCCGCCGTAATGTCTGGCATGGGTATAGCGGTGCACCAACGGGTCACTCTGTCCACACGTGAGCAGGTAACGGTGACCGCGGGAGGCCGGCAAGGGACCCACCAAGTCGACATGGACGGTGTGAAATCGTTGGGTGGGCGGGGGAAGGTGTGGAGAGGGGCTCGTGTGTGTCGGTGAATTTTTACCGTTTGACAGGCGAGACAGGCCCTCGTCCATTCCTTGACGTCACGTTTCATCCCAGGCCATACCACTCGCCTGCTGATGACGCGATGGGTACCGAGGATACCGGGGTGGTTCAGGGAGTGGTAGTGATTGAACACTGTTCTGCGGAATTGATTGGTGATGAATGGGCGTGCGTGGCCACATGATACATCACACCAGAGTTTGGCCGCGGAGTTGGGCACGTCATGCAGGACCAGGTGGAGCGCTGTGGGCCCCTCTATCAGGACTCGCAATTCCGGGTCTCCCTCCTGTGTCGCCGCCAAGGCCGCGTAATCTAACGGCGCAGGCATCGTGACCGCGGACATCATTCGGGGGGTTGTATCGCAGCGGGAGAGAGCGTCGGCCACGGTATTGTCCTGCCCCGGGATATGACGAATGTCTGTAGTAAACTCTGATATATAAGCCAGCTGTCTGGAGACTCGGGGGGTGAAACTTTCGCCAGATTGTACCATAGCGTGTGTTAGTGGCTTGTGATCTGTCAGTACTTGAAACTCCCTGCCCTCCAGGAAGTGACGGAAGTGTTTCACGGCCTCATACACAGCCAACAGCTCCCTATCGAAGGCGCTGTAGAGGCGTTGGGAAGGCTCCAAACGCTTGCTGAAGAAAGCGAGAGGGCGAAGCTCGTCTTCCACCTTCTGCTGGAGGACAGCGCCCACCGCTTCTGCTGAGGCGTCAGTAGTGAGGACGGTGGGGGCATTGGGGACTGGATAGACGAGGAGCGTCGTGGAAGCGAGTTGTTGCTTAATGCTGATGAACGCTCCCTCGGCTTCATCAGTCCACTGCAGGGGCTTCGGTGAGTTTTTCTTTACCCCCTTCAGGAGGTCATGTAAGGGGCCGAGCCGAGCGGCAGCTTGGGGAATGAAGCGGTGGTACTAATTAATTATCCCCAGAAACTCCCTGACCGTATGGGGCCGCGGGAAGTCCGCGATCGCTGACACCTTCTGCGGGAGGGGAGATAAGCCCGCTGACGTGACTCTGTGGCCCAAGAAGTCCAACGCCGGAGCACCCAACACACACTTCGCTTGTTGGATCCGTAAACCAAACTCCTGTAGGCGAGTTAGCAGCTGGCGCAGGTGGATTTCGTGCTGTTGGTGCGACGATGAGGCGACAAGGATGTCGTCGATGTACACCACGACGAAGTCGAGTCCCCTGACTACTTTATCCATAAAGCGCTGGAAGGGCTGAGCCGCATTGCGTAGTCCGAAGTTCATGTAGGGGCACTCAAACAGACCGAAAGGCGTCGTCACTGCAGCCTTCGGCACGTCCTCTTCAGCCACGGGGATCTGGTGGAAGGCCCTTAGAAGATCAATCTTCGAAAAGACTGACCGCCCGTGCAACATGCTGTGAAAATCCAATACATGTGGAATTGGGTAACGATCCGGTCGAGTCATGGCGTTGAGTGCCATGTAGTCGCCGCACGCGCGCCATTCGCCTTCTTGGGCCTTCGGTACCATATGTAGAGGTGACGCCCAGCAGCTGTCGGAAGATCGTATGGTCCCCTCCTGCAGTAATTGCTCAAACTCCTTTTTCGCTACCTGGAGGCGTTCAGGAGTCAGGCGTCGCGGGCGAGCAAAACAAGGAGGACCCGTCGTGGTGATGGTGTGTGTTACCTTGTGATTCCTTTTGGCGGGGCTGGAGCGCGGAGACGTGAGGAGAGGGAAGTCCTCGAGAAGAGCGTCGTACAGGACCGGCTGGCGTATGTGTGTCAGGAGGGGCGCTCGTTGTCCGCAGGGCACAGTAGGAATGATCGTGTTGGTTGGGCGATGCAGTAAACGTCCGCGCCGGGAATCAACGAGCAAGTCGTGGAAGGAGAGGAAATCCACGCCCAGGATAGGCTGATCCACCTCGGCCACCACGAAGGACCAGATGAAAGGCGAGGCAGGCGTGACGGAGAGGCGGAGTGTCCGCGTACCATACGTGGCGATTGGGGTGTTATTGGCTGCCAGAAGGTCGTAAGCGGTGCTGGGTTGGGCGAGGCGATCATCTGACGAGGGCGGCACCACACTGACCTCCGCTCCTGAATCACCAGGTACGCATCCCGACACGTGTCGAAACACCCAAAGCAGCGTCCGGCGCCGAGTGGAGTGGTTGGCGGCGGCAGACGAGCGTGCAGGAGCACTGGGTAGGCGAGCGGGCGTGGGGATACGCTCTGTGGGGGTTGATTGGGGCGCGAGGGGCACGCTCGGAGAGTGTTTCTCGTGGTGAGGCCCGGGGGGGGGCCGGGAGACAGATGCGCGTTCACCACTCCCGCGCTGGTCGTTTCCCGACCACGACATGGAGGTTGACAATTCCTGGCTGCGCGCCAAAGGCGATATGGTAATAACAATACTTGTGGCCTGTAGGCGAGTGTAGGTTTGCGAAAGCGGCCTCTAATCGCTGGATGGCAGCGCCATGTCAAGAGGCGGGCGTCCGTGGAAGAACTGTGCGCCAGGGCTTCTCCATGGCCCGCCCGCGTTCCGGTTTCCCGCGCACTGAGGCCTCGTGAGTGGCCGGAGTGTCACCGGGGTAAACATCGCGGACGCCCGGAACCCGTCGGCCGCGCTGCAGGCCAGGATGATGGGTGGGAAGAGGTGAACGAGGGTATGGCCGCGTGAATTTGTCCACGAGCTCAGAGTATTGGTCGATGTTGTCGGGGGTGTACGCCCGCTAGCTTCACGCGACTGGGTGGGGCATGAGGCCTGTGTTGACCCGGCTAGCAAGCTTCCTCGGACAAAGGAAACCCCCCGCTCTGTTCAGGTCCTGCATACGGGAGAGAAACGCGACGGGCGACGACACATCGTACTGTAGCGTCGAGTTCTGCTACGTAAGCCTCGCGCGACCTTCCAGGGCCGCAATGAAGGACTTTTCACCGCCTCATATTTCCCGTCCTCCGGAGATTGTAAGACTGAGAAATCGGCAGCCACGTCCGACTGTATCGCATGACGAGAGCTTGAAACTTAGAGGTCCGGCATGTCTTTAGAGCCCGCACACAGCTTAATGTGCAAAAGCACGTGAAGTCTAGCTGAACCGGCAAGCGGTGCACCGGAATTATCATCGTGTCTAGCTACACTCGGGTCACCAACGTAGTGTTTTCAAATGACACGGGTTAAACCAGACACAGGTTGGTTGGTGATGTTTATTGGAGACAGAGGTTGTAGGTGGTACAGAGGTCTGTGTCTAACTGTCTCTACATGAGACTTGCTGTATATAAGGCCGGAACGTCTAATCTCTTAATTGGCGGTCGGCGAGATCATAGGTGATGTCGACATGGAAAAAGGGAGGCGAAACCTGAGTGAAGCCATTAAGAGGTATGGAAGTGATAATCCCTAGGACAAGATTAAGAGCAAGGCGTGGACTGAAAGGTGATTAACCAGGTGTCAGCTGTGTTCACCACACTATGCTAATTTGTTTATAAAACGCTGTACTTCCGTTGGCATTGTTTTCTGTACACTTAAGTCCTGCAATGTGTTGTTGGAGAAAGTGCAGCGTGTTTCTTACTTGCTTTGGAAGCTTCGTCAGAAACATAATAGGCAGCAAACATTGACGTAAAGCCAGGCACTACACCTGAGCAGTCGCATATGTTGATGCCATCTAGCCAAACGGTGACATCTTCAGTATCCAGCATTCTTGCCTTCAATACTATTGTTGGGGTTGGTACCACAGCATCCTGAACATTTTCAAGAGAAAAATGTTACTAGTTAGGTTCAGGATACATGAGTCATTGGTACAATTACAAATATACGTATATGACAGCATCAATGGTCTTCAGTTAAATATAGCACCAAATACATCAAGATGAGTACACATTCACAATTCAGTGAAAAGGGAGTGCAGAGGAATTTTTTTTAGTTAATTATTATGTTTTATTCTGACGCAATCAGTTCATGGTAGGTCTTGCATGTAATGGCCAGGTTGATGATAGAATCAGAGTAATTTTTCAACACGGACCTGAGACTGCTGAGAAAATTACTCTTGCGTGTATGACAGGACCAGTTCTTTCAGCAGCTAAAGAGAAACAGAAAGGAAACTAAAATATATTTTCAATGAAGATCTTGTTGAACATTGAAAGTCTTGAAAATTTAATTTAATTATTGAAAATTTTATCATTTTCTTTTTTCCCTAATATTATTTTTCTCTTATTTTGATCAACAACCCATCAAAACCAGCTTACCTAGTGTGGGATGACTCCGGGGCTGGTTGTGTTTGCCGGGGTGCCTCATCATTGTTCCCTGCTGCCTCAACAGTTACGGCTATTACAGCCCGCAGCCTAGATTTATTGACTGGGGATGTTGTTTCCTCCAGGTCTACCCAGTCACTCCACTCTTCATATATTTGAAGGCTGAAGTCTCTAGAGCCAGTCTTAAAACTAGGCCTTATCTCTTCTCTTGAGAACTGCCATAGAGAAGCCTGTCTGGCAGTGACAACACTCTTTGAAAGCTCGCAGGTTACATGAAACTGCAACATTCTGCACAGATCCAGGAGTACACATATATTAAATAAGTCATTCATACTGACTTAAATTTCCTACGAATATCAGATTAACATAACTTACGGAAAGGATATGACATTTCCAGGATATAAACTTTAAACTAGACTGTCTGAACTTGCTGCAAAGTTTATAATTAAATGTGAGAAAAACTTTCTTAAGATTATTGAACGCTGAATTTAGCCAGGCAACGTCAGCTTACATTTGGAGAAAGTAATTTCCTATCCCCAGAGTTTGGCTTTAATAACCAGCCTTTTGTATGATGTAACATTAACAAATATTGACTGCAAAATGTTTTAAACTTATCCCTTTAAACATTAACATCCTTACATTTTAGAAAAAAACTTATTTTTCCAATATTTGCATATGTGTCAAAAACCAGCATGTACTATAAAGTGGTATGATCGGACCACCGAGAGACAAGGCCTTTAAACATGCCTGGTAAAGCTGTGCGTCACAGTATAGGATCTCGGCCGCCACCGTTGACAGGTTTACTATTGTCTCCACATACGAAGGCGGTCAGGCCCGTGTGTATGTGGCGTACTTCTATCAGTTTTGCTTTTGTTACGGCAGGGCTTTTTCTCCAAGTTCCCAGCAAGAGCCGTCCTGTGCTGGGGTGCCCAATTGCATGGACTACAAAAAGGCCTGGGATGATTATATTCCTGTTTCCCAGAGACAAGTGCTTGCCACCAGGGGGCTCAAGCAATCAAGGGGAAAATTTTTCCCCGAGGGCCCAAATAGAAAGGGTGAGTTATGATCTTGTATATTTTTTAGTACCCTTTTTAGCTAATAATGAAAGAAGTGAGACGGTAGTCTGGGCATATATAGCATACAAATAAGCATACAAAGCAAAATTTTGTAGCTTTAAAAAATGCGGACGCTATGTCACAAAAAATATTCCTAATTTTGAGAATTATCATTTGTGTTGTGTTACGTTCATATTCACCTCCGCCCACAGCTTGGGATCATGCTGCTTTGGCTGACTATGTTTTGAACTAATGAAGGATTAGCAGCTGGCACTCGTGAGAATGTTGTTCACGAATGTAGGTTTCGTGAAATTTTGTCAGCGCGAAATCCTGTAGACCCCTCCATTCACCTCTCTTATTTAAATGGTTTTACGACTTAACTGCTGCCTTGATACATGTTACAAGCCACTAGGGGCACTAGCTTTCCATGAAACACTTAAAAGTAATAATATTTACTCATAAAATAAATATCACGTAAAAAGTAAGCTTTTCAGGTGTAGGTTTCAGTTCAAATATCTTTTGTCATGAATACCATGCATATACTACCTCATAAATAATATGTATCTCAGAGTACTCTTAACATGCTTTAGGGCACAGTTATCCCTGTAAACATGAAATTGAGGGGTCTACGGATTTCGGCATTGACAAATTCCGCACAAATCAGGCCCCACATTCTCCACGAGTGCAAAAGCCTCTGAAAATGGTGAATAAAGTAATTCACTTTAAAATAATTATCCTTTGGGAAATCCATACTAAGATGTCGATGAATGTGGGGAAACACCTATAACGGTGATTTTTTGATTCTTGAAGTGTTGTGGTGTTTGTTGTTTTGTCACCCGTTTTGTGCTTATCCTTGTGATGCTCTTGTGAATGTCTTGGCTTTCTTCCCTTGCTAATCAATGTTCTTTTTGTTTCCCTTTTATTTTTCCACATCAGTAACAAAGTTTGTTTCTTCACATCTGAAATCCTGTTCATCTGCTAGGAGTAAAAATGTTGCAAGTTTTTAAGCATTTGTCAGTGTGTTGTCTTGTAGAAAGTTTAAGTGTTTCCTTATGTCTTTATATTCCTCGCACTGTAATAGGAAGTGTTCTAAAGTTTCCTGCATCCAGTGTTACATGTCGTGCATGCTGTGTTCCCCAGGTGTGTCTGTTTCCCGTAGTTTTTGTTTAGTTTCAGTGTATTGCTTCTCATCTTATCAAAATTGTAGTGATTCATCATTTTTCATAAAAATCTTTTTTTTATGTGTGTTTTGTATTTCTGTAAAGTCTAAGTGTCTCTTTTTTTAAGTAGTTCTGCTTTCCATTTCTTGGTATCATGCTCTTTTAAAATTTTTCAGTTATTTCGTGTTGTGTACTATACCAAGCTGGTATATGTTGGTATTATGCTCTTTTAAATAACTGTTGACGTTTCACTTGCTCTTGCTGCTAAGATGAGTGTCAATGTCATGTTTAGGGCACTGATTCACTTTGTGCTAAAATAAGGCCATCATCTGCAAAACAATGCAGGGATAAAGCAATCTCATCTTTAATCCCAAAATTTGTTTGGTTCAGGTGTAGGATGATGATATATGTTATCATTAAGAACGTGATGTTGAACCATTGCAACCTTGCCTTATTTCCCCGGTGACATCCATGTTTGTTATGATCTCTTGTTTAGATACAGGATGGGCTTGTCATTAGGTATATGTCACTTATGACGTCAATTATGTGTGGATGTATCCTGAACTTTTTTTAGGGATTCAATTAGGGGCTTTCTTTTCACACTGTCGAAGGCTTTCTTGAAATCTATAGCGATGGTTATTAATGGTCTCTTCATCTTGAAAGACCACCACCACCAAACCACCCACCACCTCTACCACCACCACCACCACCACCACCACCCCCAAAACCACCACCACCTCTACCACCACCACCACCACCACCACCAACCACCACCACCCTACCACCCCCACCTCTACCACAACCACCACACCACCACCACCACCCACCACCACCCCACCACCACCCCCACCCACCACCACCACCAACCAATACCACCACCACCACCACCACAACCCACCACCACACACCACAACCCACCACCACCACACCACCACCACCACCACCACAACAACAACCCCCACCACCACCACCAAACCACCGCCACAACAACACCACCACCACCACAAAACCACCACCACCACCACAACACAACCATACCCCCACCAAACCTCCACCACCAAACCACCACCAGACCACCTCTACCACCACCACCACCACACACCAACCCCACCCCACCACTACCACAACAACACAACAATACCAAACCCCCACACCACCACCACCCCACCACCCCCACCATCACCCTTGGATATGACAGGGATTCAGATTAACGACAAATAGAGCGTGAACTGAGAAGTAACCGTACGGGAGCGAGCGTCGACGCGCAATCCTCATGGTGTGACGTCACGGGCGATCTATCGGCCTGTATCTCGGTGGCCCGATATGATACAAACATAAACAAGACACTACCGGTTCCAAATTGCTAAAAAATTACATTCACATATTAAGAAAAAGTGATTACCTTTATGCCCTACCAGCACTTAAAGTTTACGCCCTTTCAAAGCTATACTTAAAAGATACCATGATTTTTCCCCCCTACTTCGTAATACCAACGAAATTTACCTTTTTTAGTTTGCACCTAGCTGGGAAAAAACTGCCATGCCTGTCCCCTTTAACTCATATGCATGAAATGTCTTTATCAAACTTACAGCCTTGTAAACCTTTGCACAATTACCCTACATTGTTTCAAACGCCACCAGTTATTTACCCAAAGGCCGTGTCGCGACGATATTTCCGGCATCTTTTTTGGTATTTTTGCTACCAAAGATGCCCGTATGGTGCCAAAAAGTGCCGTGTGTTGTCATCGACGGCTTCGGCTACGAGCTATCTTCCTACCAGAGTACCTAAAGATTTTATGTCCTTCTAATCCTAGCTACTCTGACTTCTACTGGTATCTATGAAATGTCCTTCCCTCCTTCACATTTCCTTTGATAACCATGAATAACCACTCAAAACCTTACTTGTATTCCTAAATCAAGTCGATAATAACCATACCTGGTGTACACGAGTTTCTTCAAATATTGGGATCAGTGAAAGAACATGTAATTCTAAGCACAAAATATTCTATAAACCATATGCTTTTTGAAGCTTCCTTTATAGTGAGATGAAGTTAGAAAAATTAGCGCGTCCAGTAAGGTCACCATGGCATGCGGTTGCCGCTCGGTGACAATTTTGAATGATTTAATCAAGCATGTATTACTAGGAATGGAAGCATTCATTATCTTATACCAACACATTTGGTATTAATGGACCTGGTTATTACTAAATAAGCATACATGAGAAAAGCAGGCCTGCAATAACAATACTGTAAAAGAGCTAAGTGGCAAAGCCGTCGGCGGGGGAGGCAGGAGGGACTGGCTGCCGAGGCTCACGCCGATCAGCTGAGTCACGTGTTCCATCCTACCCCTCCCTGACACGATGCCATGTAGCCTTTTACAGTATTGTTTTATTACAGCCCTGCTGTTCTCATGTACTGCTTATTTAGTAATAACATGTCCATTAATACCACTTGTGTTTTGGTTAGAAGATATGTAATGCTCCATTACTAGTAAACAATATATTAAATCATCAAACTGTTCACCGGGGGGAGCGGCAACCGCCCAAAAAGAAATGCCATGGTGAAATTACTGGCCGCGCTATTTTTTTCTAACTTCATCTCCGTCTAAAGGAAGCTTTAAAAAGCTTATGGTTTATAGAATATTTTGTGCTTAGAATTACATGTTCTTTCACCTTGTATTATATTTGCAGAAACTCGTTTACACCCTGTATATTATCCCCGTTTATGTAGTAAACATACACGCAGCCCTATTCATTTCCTTTTTTTTATCATCATTTTTCCGTCATAACTTTTCAATCACACCTCAAAACTTAACTATTATCTAATCATACTACAACAATGTCAACAACCCGCCATGTGCCATATCATACAAGTGTCCCTTGTTTATATATAGAGTAAACAACTTATTATTTTCCTACACAACTCTACCAAACACTTTGTTTTCCTCATCTAACCGTAGATACACTTAGTCTGCCACCATCCCTAAACGTGTCGCCAGCCGCCATATATTACGAATTATAGCATCACTACTGATTTTTAGTGCCCTGCAGTGATACACAGTAGTTTATAATTATCATGACTATATCTACCCTGTGTCAGCGTTGTTTTTATGGTTTGTATCTGCTAGTATATACGGTTTTCAAATTTTCCTACTAGGTTTTTTTTTCCGGGCGACGAGTCGACGACGACGGCGGGAGGACATAAGCAGGTATTTCCCAAACTGGGGGAAAATTTCCCCAGGGGGAAATTCCTGATTCTATGGGGGAAAGTTTTATCCTGATGGACATAATAAATGACTAGCATTTAGGTCGACAGAAAAAAATCTCTTCAGAATGGTGGCTATTGACTTTTCTTCAAGTATATATATATATGGAAGGATCGTGTCCTATATTCTTGTGTTTTAGTAAGCAAGTAAATTTTGTGTTTGGGCTACTTTTTTTCCTTGTCCACATGAAGGGGAAATCCGGGATGGTTGAAACTGGTTGAAGGGGGAAACAACAGAAAAAGGGTTGTGAGAACCACGCTCTAAAGTCTAAACATAAAACTAGATAGCGACCTTAAGGCGTTTTCTGCGGGGATCCTGATTGCCAACCGAAAAATTTTCCGGTTGCTCCAAATTTCGCTCCCTGATCCACCATCCAGGGAAGATGATTGTGCCCGACCCGCAAACATTTGTTTGTTGTTGTTTGTGACCGTTTGCACCGAAAATTTTCCGGTTGCAACCAAAAATTTCCGTTGCCAACCAAAACATCCCCGCAGAGAACGCCTTTAGGTAGCCCTTTATCAACGTCACAATTCGGTTTTATTTTGGTAATTTGTTCATTTATAGCAATACTATGACACAGATGAAGACACAAATTGACACTCTCCAGCCTCTTCTAACTTTCCTGAAATCATGGATGTAGAAATGTAAGTATTAAAACGCCACCAGACGTCTGTAAATAAAATTAAAATGTTGTCCTGGCGACTTTTAAGGCGTTTTCTGCGGGGGATTTTTGGTTGCAATCGGAAAATTTTCGTTGCAACGTCACAACAACACAACAATGTTGCGGGTCACAGGGCAATCATCTCCTGATGGTTGAACAGGGATCAAAATTTGAGCAACCGAAAAATTTTCGGTTGCAATCAGGATCCCCGCAGAAAACGCCTTTAGTGTTATTCTACGGTACACCATATTACTATTACTACACAAAACTATACAGCTATATTCCGTATCTACAGCACTTATTTTCCCTAAACCTATCACATAGAGATGCTACAACATCTCTTGACCACCCAAGATTGGTCATTTATCTTTATTTTACTGCAATGTGCAGTTCGTACAAGTCTTGCGTGCCGTCGGCTGCTCCGAGATGTAAACAAAGATGCCAGTACTGGTGGCAAGGGAACGTTCCGAACATGCGCGACTCCGCGTTAGCTACCAAAAGATGCCGTTCATAGACTAGGCTCGAACCAATGTATGTTGTGTAAGGCACGTATCACAAAACTGAATTTATTGGGTGGGGGGAAGAAATAAAAAAATAAAACAACATGAAAATGTTTTTTTTTTTCTTCCAAAATTATATTTCTTAGGTATGACGTAGCTTGTTTAAGGTCTCGTGCGTGATGCGCACTACCCTGAGACATTACCCCTACTCTGAACGTTTTATTAATTTTTTTGGTGGATAAAAGAAACAACGAAAAACAGTGCATTGATTAAACCATTATTTTTTATGTAATTAGTGGTATAATTATTGAAGGTCTTCCAAGTGACCCAGCGGTTCTCATCCGACACTCCTTAAGTTTTTGTTTACGGAGAACTTTCGCCATTAGCTATATTTTAACTCGGAATTGTACGAGTGACGCGGCGGTTATTTAGGAGGTGGTTGGAGTGCTGTTGGCTCTGTCTCCCAAGACGCGCAACTTGTAACCAGAGCCCCCGAATTTCAACCACGCCATAAATAAAAGGGGAACACCCTTAAATCAATCTCGTAAGTGGCGGCGGTTTGGAACACGACGGGTCAATCAGTGGATTTTCTAGTAGATAGGTGGTTGAATCGATGGCCGAATGTTTCAAACACCACACCTAACAGGTTGACGTAAACGAGCTATATGAGGGCTTAAGGAAAGACAATGTTCCGCGTATAAGTTTGTTTATTTATTGTGTCTTACTTGTCACCCTCTTCGATGCATATTCGCAGGTCGCATCGTCTCCGCACATCGCAACGTCGGCATGCCTTTGTCAACACACTGTGTCCGGATACAGGCCGACCTCTATGGAGAGTCTGGCCCTGGGCGTTAGCACAGTGCAGGCATAGGACATTTTTCTGCAATTGAACCCTGCAATGGCACATCGTCCTCTGTGCTCCAAGGTGGCGAACCTGTCTCTACAAAGTAACACAGAGCACTGTTGATTAAGGATTTTGAACAGATCACAAGATTGTCCTCTCAGTTCTTCGAACGATGAGACTTTGCCATTGCAAAGTCCACAGTCACATCCAGGTTTCCTCAGAGCAGACCGGCTGTCCCATTTGAAGTACCAACCACTAAGAGTACCGATCGGTGTGGAGGCATAGACGGTGGGTGAGACCTATTAATGTACTCAATAGGCAAGTATGTTTAAAGGCATGGTCCGATTTTGCCCCCCGCATGACATCTGAGTGTGCTTTTTTTGTCTGAACTGAGGTATGCCTTGGGCATGCCGTGCAGGTTTGAGCCACGAGCTTCAGCTTTGAAGCGTAGTTCCAGACCGACAAAATCAGAGAGTCGAGAGTGATAGTGTGTCGACACAGTATTCTCGCTATACAAAATTCATCAATTGTATTTTTGAACAAACCAATCGGGTGAAATGACCAATGGAACCGATCAGGTATTTCGGGAGGCAAACAGCAGAGTCCCGTCCACCTACTGCCATATAAATTTCCGAAAGTGTTGCTCTTCCTCAGCACTCTCATTGACTGAGTCTGAAGCGTGTGAACTTGGTTTCCAAAGGATTGAATTTTTATCTGATCTTGGGGCGACCGAGGCTTGATTTGTGTTGGCCACCACGGGTATATTTTGACGAAGTCACCAGCAAATAGCACGACTTTCCCCGAAGGGATGTCTATTGCCATCGTAACCTCAACCATGTGTCAAAGGCCTCCAGGCTCTGACGATGGCTCATGGAAATCTCGTCCCATATACAATGAGTGGCGCGTCTTCGAATCAGTTAGGCTTTGTCCGACTGAAAATTGAGCCCGACTTTAGTGCATTCATCCCTAATAAAAAGGAAGTTTGAGGGTCGAGTGCACTGTCGCTTCCATTGAGAAGAATTGCAGCCAGACAGGCCATGCCATAGCAATGGTCTTGTGTTCAACTCTTGCTCTACGAATCGAGACCACGGAATTCAGAAAGTGGTCTTTCCTGTACCTGCAGGACAATCAGATGGAATGCTCTGGATTGGAGTGGCGATGTCGTGCACACCCCCTGCTGCCATCACCTGCGTCGGAGGCTGGGCTCTTTGGCTGCATTGAATTTTTCCTCGATAAGCCAATATATGTGAAGTGGGGGGTTAAGGGGAGCATTTTCTTTCCACTTTGACTCGCTGCTGTTGCTGAGCCGTGGTGGACACGTCATCGTCCGTTGTCAGGCGCGAACATTATTATTGGCAGTATTAAGAACATTATTAATCTTAATAAAATACTACATTCCATAGCACTTCGGGCCGTACGAGAGGCAGAAAAAGTGTTCACAAGATAGGCTGACATTGCAAATATTTGCAAAAAAAAAGTTGATAATTGAAGTTGAAATTGGAATAATATTGAGGTTGGAGGGATCACACAAAGGTTGCATTATAAATACAATTGAGACAATAATAGTTCTGTACCACCGCCTCCTCCCTTCCCACAGCTTGAAAATGAGGCATATGTTGAGGTAACAAAAGCTAATGATAAAAGTAATGAATAATATATAAACAGACCTGTTTAATAAACTATACTCTACTACTACTACTACTAATAATAATAATAATAATAATAATAATACTCATAATAATAATAATTAATAATAGCAGACTGAGTAAATAACAAACATTCGAACCTGACAGTCCCCCCTTCTCAAAACACCCAATAATAAAACCAATAATAATAATACCGATACTATTCAATACGACCAATTATGTATCAGTATCCAGTTGGAATCGAACCCGAGAACCACCAAGAGGAGCTAAACTACTACTGATTATCTAACTACTAACTACTAGACTACTTAAAAGCTAACTACTTCCTTCCTCTCCAGCTAGAAGGGTCTTTAAGATGGATAGATCTCGTCAAGGCTTCAATATACTCACACCTCCTTTGCACCGACGAACTCACACTCCCGGTGGCACATAGACCACCATAGACATGAATGAGGTTTCACCAACGGTATTCCACTCTCACCGGGTTCTGCTCAGGGTCATACTGTACAAAACTGATGATGCATAACACGAGACTTTCTATTCTAATGCGGCCTCACATCACAGCTAACCACATACGCTGGCACTCTGAGAATTCCGTATACTGAACCTTAAATCCTAGTTTCTGAATTATTCGTGCTGTCTCGTGTTTAATTTTGACTTCTGCTACTCTCTTGGCGGAGTACAAACATCCTACCGAGCGTCAATGATGGAGGTGGTGGCAGTTTTACGGAGTTGCATGTCTACCGCCTGGAACCCCTTGCCTTGTTGGTTCGAGTTTCTACCCTATACTGGGAGGTGGTTGGCCGAGTGGTTAGCGGTCCCTTGAGTGGTAAAACCTCAATGTTCCGAGTTCGATCCTGCCGTGGTCAACTCTTTCAAGAGCTTGTATGGTGAGAACATTTTCTCGAATTCAGTCCCCAAGAAGCACTGTCAAATCCATCCGTCGAGTGACTGAAAGACCCCGCATGCAGCAATGAACTGTCCTTCGATTGCGAGTGTGACGGATAAACTCTAGGGGCTTGCATGATCCTGTACTGAAGATCCAAACATAGAAGAAAACGCGATCTTCACCTAAGACCACGGTTCCCACTATAAAAAATTCAGCCTGTGCGCCACAAAACGGCGAGATCGACCACATCACGACTCTCCTTCATCCTACAGGGCGCCTAAGAGCAGGGGTTTTCAACCTTTTTTTTTCCCACGTACCCTTTTGGGTATTGTTTATGTCAGCCATGTACCCCTTCCCTTGTGATAGTGGAAAAAAAACCACACGAAAACATACCCTTTGTTATATTGTAATACTGAAGTGATTAACTACATACCGTCATGCCATAACCAGTTCACCAGTTAACGGAAAAGCTGGAAAAAAACCACTACGACTACGTATCATTACATCTGGGGCTGTAAAGGGAATTAATGAGCTTGCTGGACTGCCTTTTCCTCACTAGTCTAGTCATCCGAGGAGCAGTTTTTAGCTAAAGCCCATCGAAGTCGGCTTCCACATTCAGTCGAGATCGTTAGTTTTTGTTTTATGACCATAAAGCTGGAAAACCCCCGTTTTTCACACAAATATGTTGATGGGGTAAAAGTAACAGAGAGCGAAGAGGCTCCCTGCGACATGTGGGATATGACTTGCTTATTTCACCACCAGAACCTAACTAAGATTTTTCTCAAGAGATCACAAGCACTGGAGTCATTCACGAAGTCATAAACTCTTCCTAGAATGCATCATTAACAGAAGCAACATCTGTATGGCAAGGTCTCTAATTGCTTCAAATTACTTCAGACACTCTGGAAAGTATCTTTTAATTCATTTTGCAGTGAGAAAGATGCTCCAGCTATAATTTGCCCATCTGTATCTACAGTAGAGGTGTCCTGTCTGTCAGCTAGTGTTTCAAACTGTCCAAAATGTCCTTTCCTTACTTTTGTCTCCTCACAGTTCTAGTTTCTATCATAAAGAAAACTCTTCAATTTGTCACGAGCGTCAGTGACAACAGCATCTCTCCTTGCAAACTTGTTTAGATATTTAGGTTGTAAATATGTCAACAAGATAGGCAAGGTAGTACCCACTTTGGATCATTCAGCCTTTGCATATAATCTGAGATTCCTTCCTGTTATTACGGCTAAATACACTCTTTCAGTTCGTGCTGCAGCTCAAAACGCTCTTGACAGACATTTCCCCGAGATAACCATCGAACCTCTGTGTGGTAACACAGAGTGTTTTTTCCTGACCTAATTTAATCCTGACCAGAGAAGTCTAAATAACTAGGTATCAGAGCACTTTGACTTTACGAGTTGACCATCTTTACTGTGGTATCAAGCCTCTTTTCAGCTCAGTAGGCGTGTCTTGGATGCTAAAGCTTGCCTGTGTATCATGCAGTGCATGTGTTTTGCCTTACTGTTAACAGCTGTAATTCTTGTCTTAAATCCTGCTGACTGCCTAGCATTGCAAGGAGCTCCTCTGTTGAGACCATCATCTGTAGACCAAAACTGACCACATAGTCCTGGTCCTAGACTATGTGGATTCCAGTTTGGTCTCCGATATTACAGATGATATAGCCTTGTTAGATCAGTGCCGAGAGGGATGACCAAATTTATTCCAGGGATGCGTAACTTTTAGTTATGAGAAGAGATTGAAGCTTTTAAAGTTCTCACTCGAGAGACGCAGAGTAAGAGGCGATGCTGATAGAAGTTTATAAGTGGATCAAAAGGATTTATGAAGGAGAGGTCTGTAACAAGTTCTTACGGCTATAAACCAGGGTAGAGACCAAGTAGTAAACGATTCAAAGCTGGGAAAAGCGTAGATTTAAAAAGAATAGAGAAAAACTGTGAACAATAGTTGGTGCATGATTGGAATAGACCTCAGTAGACGCAGATAGTTAGTAGCAATAGCTCGGTATTAGTGCGGATTCATTAGTGAGATCTTAAAAGAGGGTTGTGATAGGTTCATGGATGGGGTGAAAGGTGGATGTAAGGTATTGTTAGTTAACGAGGAACTACCACTGTAGGCCTCACGGCCTCTTGTAGCTTCCTTATTTTTCTTAAGTTCTATGTACACTATTATAGAACAAACATTTACAAAGATAACAGTGTAGAGTTATACTGTTACATATATTTATAGGGAAAAAATTACCATGAGGGCGGCAACACAGGTGACAAGTGGAGTGTTGTTGTCCTTCACGTTCAGCATCTCCGCGTCCTGTCGCCTGTACAACGAGGGCTGTGACGTCACTTGCAAGGAACCTTATAGTCAGATTAAATGCCCTCAGTCCAGTATCATGCATTTCTTTGCAATAACATTGTGTTTTGAAAGCAATTCTAATACAGGAAATTTAGGGAATTTGAAAATACTTTCCAATATTATCATCTTCGCTTATCCAGGGACTTTATTCTCAATTTTATTTTGTGATCATCTTCATCTCCCGTAAATGACATCATCGACCCTGGCTATTGTGATATTTTTAGAACCTTCAGTTTCGGGTGGCATAAGTGGAGCAAATCCATTTGTTCCAGTCGTATCGTAATGTCAGACATAAATTGTTTTTCCAGCGTTATCATCGTCCCCAGCATGATGCAGGAATCCATCGTAACTGGGATCCCCTTGTTGCCTGGAATCTGCTTGGAGCATAAGAGTTCCCAAGGCTGTCTTTTTATCTCTGTCGTCAGATTACGGCATTTCATTTTGACACACGAGCCATCATGGGTACAAAACCTTTAATGTGGATGAAAAGTATCTGATTGCCTCAATAAATACAGGAAAATAATCTAAAAGTCCCACAAACCAAGACCGGTAATAGTTGTAAAAATAACACCAGACCACTATCAACTGCAACACAAAACTCTGCCTACAGCTACCACACCAGCGTGGTCCCCCGCCCACTCATTAGCGTCGCAGGACACAAGTGGAGGCTGCCCGTGAGGGCTCGCTGTCCCCTCACAGCGTTTCCCCACCCTTGGGTGCTTGCTACCTTAACTAGACCTCTGAGGGCCCCCTTGCGTCACTGCCTAATGCCAGTGGAACCAGCAGTTCGCCTCCGTACTCACACCAAGGGACGCTAAGAGCGACAGAATGAATCTGCCACAAAGTTTAGCAACGCGGTAAACAAACAAGGACCTCCTGGGCAGAGCCACTACAACCCTATCTGGGTGAGCGCCGCGGTTTACAGGAATCACGAGACAGTGTTTATACTTCAGGCTAAATCATTAACACGAAACACTGGAACTAAATCCTGCTCACTGTGGCGGTCAGGTCCAAGAACGTTGAAAGTGAAACTGGCGAACCAAGGCATCAAGTGTAGAGCACCTCATGGACCCGTCACCCGGGGGCACTGTTACCTTGGTGCCACTGAGTTGTAGTATGAGCGAGAGCGGCAGACCTGCCACACGGCTGCCGGGCCGATATTTGCCTGCTGCTATTTTTTGGGCAGTGGCCAGGTCTGAGCCAACAGTAACGTGAACACGTCACCACACATATAGAACTCCTGTACGAACGGTAAAATAAGAAAAAGACATTGAGCGGTAACTAATATATGGTACAAATATTGTAGTATGACTTAATGATGAACCGTTGGACCCGGTGGTTAAGACAATTATTGTTGACAGAAAAATATATAAATATATAATATCCAGCTTCCTTATAAATATTACATTGATTCTTGGTCAGCCATGTCTCGTAGCCCCAGGGTAAGGTTTTCGTAACCCCTGGTGGTACGGTAACCCCAGGTTAAGAACCACTGCTCTAGATAGTGCACATCGCCACGTATCCTAGAACCAACATAATCAGGCAAGTGTGTAATTCAGGAACCGTTTTTACATGATATAGACAAAGGATAAATGCTTGACCACTAAGGAGTTGCAAGAACAAATGTTTATGCGGCTACTTTATTTAGCGTCATTTTCCCGTATAATTGATATTATTGTGCAGATTTATGCTAATCCGATCCATAAATTTGTCTAGGAAGACGATGTTGGCCCCAAGTAGTTTTGTTTTCAATATCATGGTTGTTGGGGAAAAACTGGGGCTACATTCAGAGAGGCTACTTCCGGTCTTCACGACCTAGCGCCTTCCAACAAGCTGTTTTGGGCAACTTTTGCAGTCTGCAGACACATTGATGACGTGTTAAAGACGTTGAGCTGTCAAAATCACACAACTGCCTCCAGGCATTTTGTATAGCACGCAATATACATAAAATACTCATAATTTAGTAATATATTGATTTTTTCTGACTCATAGAACTGAACGAGGGCAAGTATACACAATGAAATTAGGCCCTTAAAACTATCTCCTAGCCCTCCCTTGGAGAGTTTATTATGGGGTGCTAGGTCGAGTGGTGAAACCGCGGCACCTCAACGAGCCTGCCGAGACCAGCTCGCTTCAACCCCGGCGAGGTATCTGCCACTAACGCCCACGCATCAGACTGAAAGCGTATAATGGCTCCCTTTTCTTTACATAAACCGCAAGCCCTTGTCCAATCCGGCCGGGATGGTATCTCCTTCTCCTCCTAGCTTTTCTTGTAGCAGTTGGTGTAGTTGTGGTAGTGGCCAGCAGTAATAAAATTAAGCCGTGTACACATTTCAGCGTGTTTTATTGGAGTGTCTTTGGTGTACAAGACATGCTTGGACGACAAAAAACACGGGCTTATATTTTATTACTGCTGCTTCTGGCTATTGCTGCTGCTGCTACTGCAACTGCTGCCGGCTGCTGTGGGAGGGTTGGGAGGAGGAAGAGGGGGCAAGGAGAAGGAGAGGGAGAAGCTAGGAGGTGGAGGAGGAGGAAGAGGAAAAGTACCTATTTCTTATACAGTTGGGTGGTGTTGTATGGTGGCAGCGTGATGGTATGGTGGTGGCAGCAGTCCATAAAATAAGCTTGTAACACACATTTTCAGCTAAGTGTTATTGGATAGTCTTCGTATAAAAAGGTTGGAGGAGGAAGAGGGAGGAGAAGCTAGGAGGTGGAGGAGGAAGACGGGTGGAGCATTTGGTGTGGATGCATGAAATTTGTGTAAAAACACAGCTGCGAGCGTGGAAGCCTTGTTATTGGCTGAAACTTTTTGAAAATACTATGTGATTCGCTGCGAGGCTGTGACGTAATTGTAACTCTCTTCAGCCAATCAGCTATCCAGCCCATAGTGACCACCTAGCGCTACTCCATATCTCGTACCAGAATCCCCGCGACTTTCCGGGTTGTACAAATAGAGAAGTTAGTTAAGCTAAACAGTGCCCTTTACTCTCTCTGAATGTCTGCCCAGGTGGGAATAAGTTTGTGCAACCAATGGTCGCCGCCTAGGTTGCGGGCGTCACTCGTTCCAATACGCGGGATGCGGGACTCGCTTTCCTAGGTATATAACTCTGTGGTCAGGTTCTATTCAATCATTATGTAAGAAGACGCAAATGTATACTAATAAAAACATTGACGGTGAGAAAAAATGTATCACATATTAAACAGTTAATCCACCGCGAGTATCTACGGCCGAATAAATCAGATTAAGAAAGTCTAACAGACTTATTATTTGTTGTGTACATCCACAAAGCCTTAGATAGTGGGCTTAGCAGTGACATCACATGTTTTGTCTGATGACACTAAGATAGGTAGCATTATTAGATCAGTCTGATATAAACGGTTTGCAAGGAGACTTAAAAGTGCCTTCGAGTTACAGAAAACGCAAGAAAATTGCACACATGCGTAAAACTCTTGCGACATAAGAAATGTACATTTTTTTCCGAGCTTCTTGCGGCTTCCTCCAAAATTCGCCTCTAGAGATAGACTCGACCGCGTACGTCTAGTCTCTGAGACGGAAACTGAGCGACTGAAGCGCCATTGTTTGGTAAAAAAAAAACGTTTAGCCGTGGAATGTGTACGAGCCTGCGGAAAAATGGGGGAAGCAAATGTTTCCTAATATCCGCAAGAACCATATTACCTACGATAAAACGTTGTGCTGCAAACAAAATCCAGATTTCAACAGGCTGCCCTGTGGTAAGCAGAATTTAATTCCATTGATAAATGACCGAATTAAGTTGTCTTAGTCATATACTACCCGAAAAAAATTCCAAATCAAGGGAAAATTGCATACATGCGTAAACTCTTGGACGAATAAGAAATGTACCATTTTGTCAAAGTGGAATACGATTCCTGCAGAACCTCTCCATCAAACATAACAATATGTTAGACGGATGAAAGATACGATAGATCATAGACCGCACTGTATACCTGGACTGCACACGCGACATGGTTTTTGAATTGCGGGGGGCTGCATGGGGGCCTGCTGGGCGCCCGACAGAGAGATATAGTGTCTATGTACTATCAATATAGAATGGTTTTATCAGTATTATGATATACTGTCATCTTCATAATGGGTTTTGTACTATAATATTATCAAATAAAAACAGTAAAAACACCTAAAGACTGGCCATTACACACTTTGAAGAATATAAATGAACTTGATATTCATTTCACTCCTTCGCATTTAAACACTTTGCGAGTCACCTTTTATCATGAAGGGTATCATCAATAAAGCGCAATTATATTAGCTTTCCATTAACTATATTTCGTTATCTTGGATAATTAAATTAGAACCATGCATAAACAACTTTAAATAAATAAATAAAATAATTATATAATCAATCGGGTAATTTTCCCGATTTGATGTTATTTATTTACTTAATATTCGTTTTCTGATAAATGAATTAGCACCATGTTATAAATTAGCGTTAACTAAATAAATAACCTCATCAATCGGGAAATTACCCGATTGATGATTTTATTTATTTATTTAACGCTTAATTTATGCAATGGTTCTATTATTTATCAGATAACGAAATATAGCAATGGAAAGCTGAATAAACTTGCTCTTCTATTGATACCCTTCATGATGAAAGTCGACTCGCAAACATTTTAAATGGCGAAGATTAAGTGGAATATTCATATTTTTTCAGTCTCGTAATATGGCATTTCTTTACCATGTTTTACTGTTTTTTTTGTAATATTTTAGAACAACATTACGAATGAACAGTAATATCATATATACTGATAAACCGTCTATATGATGCGTATATATTATATATATATATATATATATATATATAGTAATAGTATATATATAATATATATATATTCATATATATGCTATATATATATATATATATATTAATATATATATATATATATATAAATATTATCAATATATAAGTATAGTATATATAGATAATATATATATATAATATATATATAGATATATATTATATATATAATATATATATATATATATATTTAATATATATATATATATATATAATAATATAATATATATATAGTATAATATATCTATATATAGTATTCGATATATAGTATATATATTATAAAATATATATTTTATATATATATATATATAATATATATATATATATATATAATATATAGTATAATATATTATATTAAAATATATATATATTATAATATATATATAATATATATATATATATATATATATATATTATATAATATTAATATTATATATAATATATTTTATATAATTATATATTATATATATATAATATATATATAAAAATATAATATATATTATATATATAAAATATATATAATAATATATAAAATATATATATAAAATATATATAATTATAAAATATATATATAAAATATATATATAATAATTTTATATATATATATATAATATATATAATATATTTTAATATATATATATATATAATATATATATATATATATAAAAATTTTTATATATATATATAAATAAAATATAATATATTAAAAATATAATATATTAAAATAATAAAATATAATATATATATATATATATATATATATAATATATATATATTATATCAATAATATATTATATATATATATAAAATATATATATATATATATAATATATATATATATATTTATATATATCTCTATATATTATTATACTATATATATATATGATAATAATATATTATGGGTGGTCCAAAAAAATGAAAGTTCCGAATTTCTCGCGGGATGTTTGGCCCAAACGTGAAAGATTCCTGACGTTGCAAAACGCAAAGAAACAAAAACATAGCAGATTTGGAGGTGGTTTAGGGGTCCTCAAAGTCTCTCACCTTTCTCAACGGATTCATTATAATGTCACAATACTAATAGGAAAAAATGAAAGGAAAGAGCATAAAATGTTTCTCTCTGAAATAGTTTTTCAACTCAATGGGGGTGAGGGTAGTTGCGCCTAGTGAGCTTCCACCACCTGAGCATGTCCTGCTTGGTTTTTCTCATCCTTGGTTAGGATTCGTTGTACGAATGAAATCATCGCCACCCCACCTCGCCCGTCCGTTTGTGAAGCTTGAGGTTCTTCACTGTGGACACCCCCTATCTGGTACGCGGGTTGCTTCCCACTCTCCACAGGGAGGGAAA
>JACEEZ010023668.1:25000-62500 GCA_016584305.1 Chionoecetes opilio | reverse complement strand
TCTTCACGCTGCCCATTCCAATGCAAGCGACAATGGAGGAATCCTCTATGGTGGCCGACGGCCGCAGGTGATGTGGCCTGGGCTGATGATTTTTAGCCCTTTTGTAAGCAATCTGCAGTGTGCAGACTGCAAGGGTGTGATAGAGGAGATAAATAAAAAAACTGACAACGCACCAATGAAGTACGATAGGAAAGTTTATCTTAATGTTGTCATTGAGTACAATAGGACTGGAGAGGGACCCAGGAAACCCTCAGGAATGATGGTCCTGTGGCGCAACCAGTGCCAAACCCCCGTAATCACAAAGAGGAGCTTGGCAGGAATCGAGATGAGCATGTGATTCAAGTCCCGGGGAGGATCCTTCTGGTGATTTACACTGAAGAATGTTCCTGTTTGGGCTGCCGGCAAAGGGAGTGATAACGACATAGCAGGATTCATTGAAGTAAACCCTGTTGCAATATTCCTCCTATGATCTCGATATCTGTATTGTGGCAGGAGGAATTGAGTGATCACTTGCAAAAAACAAATCCAAATTCTAAATACTTATGTTACTGGAATTTCACTCTTTTTTTAATTTTGAAATTGGTATTAAAACAAACTGACACCACACAAATCCAAAATAACAATACAGCCACCATGTTTGAATGCACAAGCACCAGACTCTCCAAACCACAGTAATTTTTTACAGGAGCAGACCCGATTACAGCAGCCATCTGACAAATATCCCATCCTGACAGCCTGGAGGAAGGCTTCGCCCCTTTTGATCTTGCTGGGTTCTCAGAAGAATGGAGTCCTACAGGATGGGACAGCATCAGCCCCTCTCAAGACAGTATGCAAAATGGCTTTACAAAGCATTTTGAAGGGACAAGACACCAATAGAGAGCTAGAACCATGACATCCTGAGGGCCTGCAAGTGATCTACAAGGATAGGATCACTCAACTGGTCAGGCTGGTGATTTTGGCCGCCTGGCTAGCTTGGGCAAGCGCCCCCATTAATACAGAACTCGTTTCTATTAGAGCCCCTGGGATAAAATTATTAATGACTTCTAACTCCACGACAGTGGTATAGAATACACTTTTCAGTTTTTTTCTGTCACATGCATTCCATGGAGAGTACTTGTGTATTCAAACCATAGGGAGGGAGAGAGTTGTGATGACGTGGCTGATGTTGTTGCCTTCAAGACTCATAATTATGACTAATGGATTTGCTGCATGTTCTCCTACCTCCTGATGCAGAGTGTCATCTTGACCTTTTCCAGTAGTTTCGCAGATGGTGGTGGATGGAATTGAGACAGGTTTTCTCTTGGAGATGAGGCCTATGAACACCCTGAAATCCTCTAAAAGCAGCTGCGTGTGGAAAATCCTGAATTTGATGGTGTGTATCAAAATCGCCTTTTTGAGTAGGTAACACAGCAGCTTTCCTGAAGTGCCCTTAAGGGATTTCTCAGAGGATTTGCTTCAGTGAAGAAGCTATGAGAGTCCTGACGCTGTGTGGGATGGCTAAGTGCTTTACATATCCCTATAAAGACTAGAAGCTTCAGTAAAAAAAATGTACGGACAGTCCTGGAGTTCAATCTGCAAGAGAGTGAGGCAACCTTTGCTCTCTATACTTCAGGCGGACCGTTCTGCTAAATTACCTAAGAAGACATTAGAGTGGCCTCCACTACGCAATTGTTGGAAGAAATCCCTTGGAAACCCATGCAGCTGAGTATTGGAATCAGGTTCCTGAAGGAGACCAGAGCAGACAAGTGGGACCTGGAGGACTTCAAGAAAAAAATGATAGAGCTCCAAAAAGTCTTTGAGATTGAAAACACTAAAGTGGATGAGACGATCTCCTGTCTGACCAAGGCCATAGCAGTTGGTCTAGAGTCATGGCCAAGAGAATACGACACCAAGATTATCATAAGCTCAGATATGCTTGCCGGAGTGATTCCAGGACCTGTAAAAAACAGGAAGACTGCTTATTGACATATAAAGAGGAAGAGAGTCAGATGTAGCTGAGGATGCCATGACCTTCCTCACAGCCAGGACCCCAACTCACTCATGGCAGTTTGTGTCTAAAGGGAGAGGGAATTGAACAGATTCAAAGGACTTTTCTTTACAAAACAGACTATGGTCGGAAGACAATACCAGCTTCTACTAAGAGGAGACCATGAAGCAGCTTCTTTCATATATTCCTTATGATATCTATGATTTTATCTTGTGATGCCCTTATGAAATACTGTCTGAACCAGGCCGCTAATGGTTAAACAGCAAAGTGAGTGTAGACTTCTCATAAGTGGTGCCAGTACCTTGTTACCAGAGGCTGGGTCTTATAGTCCCTTTGCTAACGAGTTAGACATGGCCATTTGGCCCATTTGCTTCTAAAAATGCCACAGTGGATTCCCCGCAGCCACTCGTTTAGTCTCATTTGATATTTTATACTACAATGATAAATTGGTGTTCATAAGCCCATTTGCTTCATTTTCCTTCTTTCCCTCTCGTTTTCAAATAATGATAAGGTTATGATTTAAATGTGAGTTTTTTTTTTTTTTTTATCATTTATTTAAATCATGATTTCAAATCAATGCATTTAAATCATGATTTAAATCATGATTTAAATCAGTGCTTAAAATCAACTTGATTAATGAAACAACCCTGCCCGGTTGATGATGTTATTATTTAGTTAACGCTAATTTTGAATGATGCTAATGCATTGATCGGCAAACAAATATATATCAATGGAATGCTAATAAATTTGCTTCTATTCATATGCCCTATGTTAAAAGTTGTCTCGCAAACACTTTATATGGCGGCGAGTTTAAGTCAATGCATTTTTATTTTCAGTCTCATAATGGCATTTTGCTTTAGTGTGTACCTGTTTTCTATTTGACATATGACGATGCCAGAATAGTCTATAATGGGTATAGGTTAGGGTAGAGGTTACGGAGGACTGAGTAAAATGGTTTTGGGTGTAGTGTTTATAGGCCTCCCAAACTTATGTAAAAGGGATTCAGCCCTATATGGCAAGAAATAAGAGGATTGTGTAGATATAATCGCTATGCGGGTAGGATATTTTAATCTTAGGAATATAGACTGGATTTAATTACAGGATACAACGACGCAGATGAATTGGTTAAATATAATTTAGAATAACTTTCCTAAGGCCAAGCAATCAAGGAGCCTACTAGAGGAGATAATATTCTAGATGTTAATTACTGACAAACAGGGAAGATTTAGGTACTGAGGTGGAGGTTGGAGGACAGTTGGCTAAACAGCACAGGGGGGGGGGGGGGGGGGGGGGGGGGACCATTATGAAATCGAGTTTTTTGTTTAAAATCGGAAGTAAGCAATATAGGTGTTAATAAGCAAGAGTACCTGACTTCAGAAAGGCCATTATGCAGGATTAAGAAGACACCTGGAGGGGATTAACTGGGCGTGTAAGATAGAGGGTAATGAGTGTTCCAAGTCAGCGCGGTGGACAGCTGGAAGTGAAGGTCGTCCGGATGAGGACTTATACAATATTGTAAGGAATTTAATTGCAGACAGAAAACACTATGCTTATAGGGCGATAAAATAGGAAGTGACCCCAAAATGGATGACAACGAGTTTAAAACACAACATTGGAGTAAAAACGAACATGTACTTGAAGGTTCAGGCTGACAGAGGTGAGCAAGAACGTAATCTAACTTGATGGCGAGGACAGTTGGAAAGATTAACAAGATAGCTAAGAACATTATGGAAATTAAATCGCTGGAACAGGCAAAAGCGACCCTAAGGGGTTTCTATCAATATATAAAACGAGAACAAGGAAACTTATATTTTTCGTCGGGTCTTAAGATTATAACAGGGGTGAGGTCTTAAATACGGATGAGGAAATGTCTAAAAATTTAAATGATTATTTTCTTAAGTGTTTTTACTCCAGGAGGATACACAGTCAATACCTTGCAATTGACGAATGTTTAAAGAAGATGAGGGGGGGGGGGGGGGGGGGGGGGGGTGAAACTCACAAAAAAAAAAAGATATGTGATAACTACAAATGGTGGAAGAGGTATAGATTAAATAAGAATTTTAAGTCGCCAGGAACCAATTAAGTGTATCCCAGAGTGATAAAGGAATGCAAAAGAGGTTGTTAGTGAGTCGTTAGTGCAACATTTTTATGAAATCGGTTGAGAATAGGCGATTGTGCCGATATTTGTGGAGGAAGGTGAAATGGTAGCCCCATATTTGAAGAGAGACAGAGACTAAAGTCCAATTATCGAACCGTTTAGTTTTAACGTCAGTGTATATAAATTATTGGAATCTATTATTGCAAAACACATGAGAGCAATTCGAAAAAAACATAGTTTGATTAATCATTGACAACATGGATTCACCAAGGGTAATGATTATGATATAATATACCTGGACTTTAGTAAGGCATTCGCAAAGTACACACGAGCGACTCTTAAATAAAGGTTAATGCTCATGAAACAGATGGGAAGGTTTTCTTCGTTGAATCAAAGCTTTGCTTAGTGATCGGCAACAAAGGGTTAACAATCAATGGGTCTTAATCTGAATGGTGACAGGTGACAAGTGGAGTTCCACAGGGTCTGTTTTTGGGTCCATTACTAGTTTTTTATTTACATCACGACTTGGATAGTATATTAGCAGTGATATCAGCAAGTTTGCTTGCTGATGATACTAGGGTAGGTAAGATTATTGGATCACAGTCTGATGTAAACATATTGCAGAGAGACGTAGATAAACTTAATGAGTGGTTATCAGATGCTTGATGAATTTAATATTGATACGTGCGCGTTTAGAATGTTGGTAGAAAAAACACCTGGTAATAGAGTACACCATAGCAATGTTCTCGCTTGAAAAGATCAGAAGGTGAAAAGATCTTGGAGTGAGGGTGAGCCAACCTCCGACCTAGGAACAATTTATTGAAGCTAGAAATAGAGCTAATACAGTGTTAGGATTTATTACCAGAAGTATTAAAAGTATAAGTGCGGAATTATTCTAAAGCTTTTATCTGGCTCTAGTCAGACCTCACCTGACTATGCGGTTTCAGTTTTTGGTTCCATATTACAGGATGGATATAAGTCCTTGTTAGAATCAAGTGCAGAGAAGATACCAAATGATTACAGGATGCGTGAACTTTAGTTATGAGAAGGAGATTGAAGCTTTTAAGTTACTCACTCGAGAGAACGCAGAGTAAGGGGCGATCTGATAGAAAGTTTATAATGGATAAAGGGATTTTAATAAAGGAGAGGTAGGAACAGTTTCTTACGGCTATTAACCAGGGTAAGAACAAGAAGTACCGAGTCAAGCTGGAAAAGCGTAATTTAAAAAAAAAAAAAAAAAATGGTCTAAATAGGGTGGGTGAATGATTGGAATAGACTCTCAGTAGACAGTGAGTTAGTGCGGAAGTCATTCGGGAGCTTTTAAAGAGGGCTGATATGGTTCATGGATGGGGATAAAGGTGGATGTATTAGTGTTAGTTTTAACAGGAACTGCCACGTGTAGGCTCAAATCCTCTTGTAGTTCTTCCTTATTTTGTTTATGTTGTTATGTAATATTATAGAACAAACTTTACAAAGATAACAGTGTATCTTTATCTGATGGACATATATTTGGTAGGGGAAAATTACCATAACCCGGGCAAACACAGTGCAAGTGGAGTTTGTTGGTCTTCACGCTCGCATCTCCCCGTATGTCGCCTGCACAACGGGGCTGTGACGTCCACGTGCAAGGAACCTATAAGAGTCAGATTAAATGTCCCTCAGTCCTGTATCAATGGCATTTCTTTGCAATAACTTGTTTGAAAGTAATTCTACACACAATACCGGAAACTTAGGGAATTTGAAATACTTTCATATTATCAGCTTCGCTTATCCAGGACTTTTTTCTTCAATTTTTATTTTGTGATTCATCTTCATCTCCCGTAAATGACATCATCGACGCCTGGCTATTGTGATATGGTTTAGAACCTTGAGTTCGGTGGCATAAGTGCCAGCAAATCCATTTTGTTCCAGTAGTATTCGTAATGTCAGACATAAATTGTTTTTCCACCGCTATCATCGTCCCTCTGAGTGCAAGGAATCCATCGTAAACTGGATCCACCTGTTGCCTGGATCTGCTTGGATCTAAGAGTATTCCAAGAGCCTGTCTTTTTTTTTTATCTATGTCGTCAGGTTTTACGGCATTTCATTTTTGACACGAGCCATCACGTCATACCAAAATTAATGTGGAGAAAAAGTAATCCACTTGCCTCAAGAAATAGCAGGAACATATACTAAAGTCTCACAAGACAAAACCGGTAAAGTTGAAAAAAAAACCAAGACATGCAAATCAACTGCACACAAAACTCTGCCTACAGCTACCACACCAGCGTGTCCCGCCCCTCATGAGCGTCGCGACACAAAGTGGAGCTGCCCCGTGAGGGTCTCGCCTGTCCCTACAGCAGGTTTCCCACCCTTGTGCTTTGCTACCTTTACTAGCCCTCTGAGGGCCCCCTTGCGGTCACTCTGGTCCTATGGCCAGTGACCGCAGGGTTCGCCTCCGTCTCACACCAGGGACGCTACGGGCGACAGAATGAATCTGCAACAACGTTGAAACGTGGTAAACAAACAAGGCCTTCACTGGGCAGCCACTACAATCTGTGGGGACGCGCGGTTCACAGGAACACAGACACAGTGTTATAGCTTCAGCTAAATCCGTTACGAGCTGTTAACACAGGCACTGGGACTAAATCCTGCTCACTGTGGCTGTCAGGTCCAAAAACACTTTGAAAGTGACAGTGGCCCGACCAGGCGGCAGTGTAGAGCACCTCAGGGACACGAGGGGGCGACCTGTTACAACTGTGCGTTGGTGGTATGAGCGAGGGCGGCAGAACCTTCACGAGGCTGGCCGGGCCGAGATTTGGCTGCTGTCCCGTGCACCCCAGACCTTCCATGAGCTCGCTGAACTATCCTAGAGTCAAGTCAATTTTAACCTAAATTCTTACGTTTATACCCTAAATAATTCGGCTCGACTGTATATTCGTTATTATATATATATTTATATATATATATATATATATATATATATAAAATATATATATATAATATCTATTATAATATATATACATATCTATAGATATATATATATATATATATATATAGGGTAGGTATATGTAAAAAGATAAGGAGTAGGTGTAAATCCTATTTTTTAATTGAATACAAACACATAGTAAGTTAAGCCAGTTTAGTTTGTCTAGTTTTATATAATTTCCATTTTTAAAAATATATTTCTGGTTTAAATAAGAACACACTTTTAACAAAATAAGTATTGAGAATAACTGCTAAGAATTTTATTGACCCACCAAATCCTTTCAAACACATTAAAAGTAACAGGTACATATACATATTTGCATATTTACAGGTACATATACATATGTATATTTTTTATACATATTACATATTTACAACCTCTGAACACGCTGCATCACTTTGTGACATTATTGATTGTTTTTAGCATATTGCTTCTCAATGTTAGGGTTATGTGAAGATATTTTCAAGCGTTTCATTGGAATATATTGCATTCATTAACCACTTAGGGTTTTCATTTTTAAGAGAGGATCTTTGCAGTTTTAGTTAGATTAGTTTTGCTGAAAAAACGCTCAACCGCTGCATTGAAAAGGGTAGTGATAAGAGGGTGGATCTGACTATATGGGTTCAATTGGGAATAACATGGCATTCCTGCTCTTTTTTTCTAGTTCGCACAATATCCCAATACTTTGTGAAGTGGAGCTGTTAGAAAATGTTCTTCATCCAAACAGTGGCAGTCTCCATCTTCACCACAAGTTTTTATTGGCATACTTTTGTATTGTGGCAGTTCATCAAATATATATGCTAAGGATGGAGGATTCAGAGTTGTGCAGAAACGAGGTTTACACAGGCCACTACTTGAGAATTTTTGTCATGGAGGAATATCTTTCTGAATCTGGGATACAGCTTCAATCAAGAAAAAAATGAATCTTAAAAATAAAGCGAAAGTGGTTGTCTGTGTGTGTGTGTGTGTGGGGTGTGGTGTGGGTATAGGTTCCCCCCCCCGTCGCAAAACCTCATATGGCACTTTTTTTTGGAATCGGTTACCGGGGGAAGGTCATAAGCCCACTTAGAATGACCCGATCATTTTTTTTTTTTTTTTTTTTTTAGCGCCTTTTACGAGAATTGTGAAAACAAAAGTGGGTTGCGAAAATTTGAGGAACCCTTGATTAGGGGAGGGTAATGGGTAAGTGAATGGGAAAGGGTGTGGGGTGATGGGTGGGGAATGGGTGGGGTGAAGGGTGAGGGTGAGGGAATAGGTGGGGGGTAGGGGTAATGGGTGAGTGAATGGGGGGGAGGTGATGGGTAATGGATGGGGGTGGGGGTAATGGGTGAGTGAAGGTGTGTGGGATGGGAATGGGTGAGTGAATGGGTGGGGGGGATGGGAATGGGTGAGTGAATGGGTGTGTGGTGAGGTAATGGGTGAGTGAATGGGGGGGGGGAAGGTGATGGGTAATGGGTGGGGGGTGATGGGTAATGGGTGATGTGAATGGGGGGTTTGGGGGTGGGTAATGGGTGAGTGAGTGGGTGGGGGGGATGGGTAATGGGTGAAGTGAATGGGTGGGGGTGATGGGAAGGGTGAGTGAATGGGTGGGGGGTGTGGGTAATGGGTGAGTGAAGGGTGGGGGGGGGGATGGGTAATGGGTGAGTGAATGGGTGGGGGGAATACATACATTTCTACACCATGATTTCAGGAAAAGTTAGAAGGGGCTATCTGAGAGTCCCCCATGTTTGGTGGCCGAAGGCCCCCAAAACACAGTGGTCGGGCCAAAGGCCCACCAATAGCCCTCCGCAGAGCTAGCCAAAAAGTAAACGCCCGGAGGGCGGCTTTGCGGCTAGTGACTTAAAAACTGTGAAAGTTCTGCGCTAGTTACTGTTCCCGGGTTGTTTTAGATCCCCTTTCTGTTGCTGATGCACTCACTCCTAGATATACATTCTCAACAGGAATTAAGATACTTGAAAAAATATGTTGACCAGGACTAAGTAATGAAATATCAGCATTCTTAACAAAGCTCACATCCATGAAGTCAGTACACAAGCTTCGAATGAGTTTGCATGTCTCAGTTTTCAGTGTGAAAAAAAATTGGAGCCTCAACTGGAGAACGTATTATAAACTATGAACTTACCCAAGTTGTAATCCAGAAATTCGAGGTAGGCTTGGGTAAGCTTGTTTTTCAAGGCAGTAACAATCATATCATTTACATGTGTTGGGTCACTAAATGTTTTAAATTTTGTGAAAAAAAGCTCCAATGCATCCCACTGTTCTACCTAGCAATCTTTTCACACATGCCTGTACAGACAACCACCAGGGCAGGGATGCTCGAACATCCCTCGTAAGGGACAACTTACGAGTGTATGGCTACAATAACCTTACGAGGGTGGGGCTGAGGGAGATGCTCGTACCGAGCCGTCACTCCCGTACGGTTATCGGTGGGCCCCTGGGTGGGGAATATAGGGATATTCTAGGGATATGTGTGGGAAAATCTGCTAACCAATCACAGAGCAGCGCCCCTTTATGACGCGGCCTTATCTAGCCAATCATCATTGCTCTCAGCTGTCAGGGAGGCCCGATAAATAAATTAAAGAGACTTCAAATGCCGCTGTTATGCTAAAATCGGCCTCTTTCGAGAAATCGTCCCGCGGACGCTTATTTAACCTAAATAACTCTACAACACTTAACACAAACCTATCATAAACCTTACCTAACCTAAACCAGACCTAAACATAACTTAACCTAAACACTGTTTGCCGGTGTTGAGCTAAGATGTGCTGATTTCCGAAATAGGGCCGATTTTAGCTCACTATCAACAGAATGTTACGATAATACATAGCTGCCACATTAGCCTTTCAGCGTAATATTCTCCACTGATTACTACAGAGACGTAAGCTACCCAGGGTATACCTTGATGCGCTGATCATAGGTTCGAGTCAAGCGTGCCCGAAAATATAATCTATAGACCACTGCTGGCCAGCGCCGTACGTATGCCGTATCCGTGGCCCTGGCGGTACTCTGTTATAGTGGACAAGAAACTGCGCGTTCGCTCTTCAGGTCAGGTCAGACAAGACACACGGGGGGGCTAACACCTCACTGTGACACACGTGACACTTGTGTGCAGGGATAGTATAACTTTATAATATCCTTGCTTGTGTGTATACGTGCGTGTGTAGCCTACTACTAGTACGTCAGACATTTGATACCACCACCACCACCGGATCATTATAGCGGCCAAACTTGTATGATGAACTATACGTACTGATTCAAGAAGTCGACCGATATATACATTTAATATATAGGTTTGCCCTGATATGAATTTATTACAAGTACTATAGGTATTGTATGTTAAATATGATATATATGGAGTCAATGAAGCAATAAACACATCACATTTCAAACAGGCAAGCATGAAATGGCTCTATAATACACAATAAACATAAAGTATAGTGGTACAACTTGTAATTTATTGTTTGTTGACGTCTAGCCGCTTCAAATTTCACTCCCTTAGGGAGTTAAGGGTGCTCCCGACCACCCTTAGGCCCAGATTGTTAAATGTCACCTTTCCCTTCCCATGACGGCACCGCACGACGAGTTCTCTGCGCTACACGGGAAGCCATGGTAACGTCGAATCCTTCCGCGGCTTTTCCCTTCGTGTAGTCCCGTCACGGTAAGGTTGGTATGTCGGAAGGAGTAATATGCCGCGTCTGTGCGCTACGCGACCTTCATCTACTCCCATGAGTGGTTTGTTTACATCGTATACAGCAGAGTCCAGACAAGAACAAGAGTCCAGTCATTTTCATCCGATTATTAGCAGGTAAGCCCATCTCTTTGACTTTGTTACTTTTTAGCTGTGTATTAACGAAGTCATTCTTTGCGCATACTATAAAGCGTTGCTAATATGCTTCTGCTTCGTAGAGTAAGTATGCCGGAAAGGAAAGAAAAGCATGTTGGAAAAAACCTTGTGCATGCCTCACGGCATTTCAAACTTCCTTATGTTCTTACATACTTTGACTAATGACACGCTTCTTCTGTAGCAGGAAACATTCTGCACTTGCTCTGAGTTTGTAGTTGATGCGAATTGTGGCAAAGATTTGGTTTTATTAATGTTGCCATATGTGTTGGAGGCGGTGGAGCCCACGTGGTATTATTTCGTTTTAGTGCAGCCTCCAGATAATATATCACTACAAAATTTAAATGTGTAGATCTCGTCATTCTGAGTATTTCCATACACCTCAGGGTACCTGGAACTGTCACCGATAGGAATTGTCACCGAGGGTCGGCGAGTGCCTCCAATTTTTCACGTCGGCGAGTATTCCAATTTTTCACGTCGGCGCGTTTTCCTATTTTTGGCGACAGTTCCAGTTCTTGATCTTATTATTACTGTACCCAATATTTTTTAAAATGGACAAAGGACTGCGCGGTCATTTTCGGTGACAGTAATTTATCCGGTGTATACCCAATGCGGCCGCCTACGGCAATATAAGTAACTATTAGGGGGTTATAGTGAGGTTAGTTTAGTAACTTTTAGGGGGTCATGGTACCGTAGGGTTAGGTTAGTAACTTATAGTGAGGTTAGGTTAGTAACTTTTTGGTGTTTTTTAGGAGGTTTAGTTAGTAACTTTTAGGGGTTATAGTGAGGTTAGGTTAGTAACTTTTAGTGAGGTTAGGTTAGTAACTTTTAGTGAGGTTAGGTTAGTAACTTTTAGGGGTTATAGTGAGGCTAGGTTAGTAACTTTTAGGGGGTTATAGTGAGGTTGGGTTAGAACTTTTAGGTGTTATAGTGATGTTAGATTAGTAACTTTTAGGTGTTTAGTGATGTTAGGTTAGTAACTTTTAGGGATTATAGTGAGGTTGGGTTTAGTAACTTTTAGGGGTTATAGTGAGGCTAGGTTAGTAATTTTTTAGGGTTTATAGTGAGGTTAGGTTAGTAAATTATAGTGAGGTTAGGTTAGTAACTTTTAGGGGTTTAGTGAGGTTAGGGTAGTCACTTTTAGGGCTACAGTGAGGTTAGGTTAGTAACTTTTAGGGGTTATAGTGAGGTTAGGTTAGTAACTTATAGTGAGGTTAGGTTATAACTTTTAGGGGGTTATAGTGAGTCAGGTTAGTAATTTTTAGGGTTATAGTGAGGTTAGGTTAGTAACTTATGACATATCTTATGTTTAACAATATAGTTATATATGTTAAACATAACGTACAATAAACTATACGCATAACAAAGTTGCTCCGTGCGACTGCCCTCTATATATGGGGATCATACGGGCGGCCGCAGTGGGTGGCGACCATTTATCCTTGCTAAAATTTGTGCTTTTGCAAATGCTGTTTATAATTCCCAGAAACCTGTTAAAAAGTTTCTTCTGAAATTTTCATCACCAAATCCTAATGTCGCCGTTTCCATTGACAATAATGTATCTCCACCCGGGGAAATCACTAACACTTGGTTAAGAAATAATAGTCTGTCTCAGAAACCAGAAAAGTGACGTAATTGTACGAAAACAAGTGCCCAGCCACACTTTTGCCAGCCCACCCGCCAGCCGCTAAATGGTCCGTTCTGCCCAGACTCCCGGGAGGATTATTACGCTAACCTCCAAACGTTACAGGGAGTTTCGTACACAAGTTGTTTCTTTACCCAGGTGTTGTTAATTGGTTTAGTAAAGAAACAATAGATTTGTACCGTACACTGATTTTGAGTTTTTCCGTACATACCTGGTGACGTTTCATAACTCTAGTTGTTAAGTTTGCCTCCTAATTCAAAAGCATAGCAGTCTTAGGAGAGCTTTTTGTCCTCAATTTATACAGCATATAATAATAATCTGGTACTGACTTTAGTAACCTTTTTTGATGTACGACTCTACTGGTATACGAAACACCTGATGTACGAACTGACTGCACCTTCCTCCAAATAAAGGGGACTGCCCCCCTCGAGCTCCCGACAGATTATTAACCTTAACCTAACCTCCTAAAGGGTTGTGGTCCTTCGGATGGGGAGGGTGTGTATGTGTGCGCGCTATTAGACAACTGCATCATTTCTTTAATAAAACTTATGTAAAACAGTTTAAAGGTTACGCTAAAGTGAATTAATACTGCACAGTATACTGAGCAAAAAATAATAGAGAAAACGTAAGGGGGTAACGGCAGTAGAGACCGCGTAGTTCTTGTCTATTATAACCTCCAATAAATATAGGTAGTACATTTAATCCTTTTTTTAAAACAGTGTTTCTACATTCAGGGATTATATACCAGAAACAGCTTGAACAGTTTTTGCTTATGTCGGCTAGTTTACCATGTCTGGGTTTAGGTTAGTGAACAAGCGAGGGAGTCTGGGGGCGCAGCCCAGAGTTAGGTCAGGATTACGTTACCAATGTCACTTAAATTTTTTTATTTTGGGGACAAACATAAAATGTGTTGTCCAAAAATAAAAGTTTTATTTGCCTTTTCATTTTATCATAAGTGGAAACTGTCGCCAAAAAGTTAAATGTCAGCGAAAGTTCTCGGTTAGTGTTTCTGCGAGAATTCCTATCGGCGACAGTTCCATAAAGGGGGAGGCAAGTGAAAGGCGCGCCGCCTGAGCTGGCTGACGATCAGTTTGGAGGAACCGGGCGATGCCAAACAAGATTTCTCGGTAATCTAACGTAAAAAACTCATAAAACATTACCTAGACCTAGGTTTATGTTTGGTTTATCCCTGGATCCTCCCAGCTGATCGTCACCCCAGTCAATGTCAATAAGCCTTTTTTTCACTGTTTTCCAGAAGTTGGTAATAACACCACTCCATGCTGTAACATATTATGGTCATCCTAACGGTAGTAAACGAGATATGGCAACGTTAATAAAATTAATCTTTACCCAAATTGTTAATATGGTGTGAACAGTGATCCATTACATAAATTTTTGTTATATGGCAGGTATTAAGGTACTGGAATTTATCCTTCTTGTCTGTTGATTTTAATGTTACTTTCTACCTTTTTTTTCCACAGCAAATCATTAGAATCGTGGAAGCATTAGAGGATACTGGACCGGCCAGGACCAGCCCCATTTCTGCAGCAGAACGCAATCTATTGGTTGGCATGACCCAGGAGGCCTTGTACGACGGTGACGCATATGCCACATATGACCAGGAAAAAGGACACGAGGATGTAAGCAAGATCAACGAGAGGAAGGCATATCTTGTAGAACTACAAATAGAAGATATGCTGATCAGAATTGAGGAATCAAAAATAAAGCGCGAAACAGCAAAAAGAAAACTGGAAATATTAAATAAACTGTAACATGTTGTACACAGCAGACGTGTTTCTTTATTCAGACGTATTTTTCGGTGCAAATGATTTAAGGTGGACTTTTGGGATCCAAGGCTATATAATGTAATGGATTGATAGAATGCTGTACATCATACTAACACAAAAGGGGAAAGGTGGGGGCTACTTTGCAAAAAATGTAATAGGAACTACCAAGTGTAGGTCTCGCGGCCTCTTGTAGCTTCCTTCTTTTCTTATTTTTTTATGTAAGGAAAAGAAAAAGGAAACTATATGCTACCCCTTTAAATAAAAATTTTCACTTACACATTATTACTAATGATGTTTTTATACAGAAAAAAATACAATAATCTACATCGGGTGGTAGCTGACTGTATTACTAGACAGTGCTTCTTATCAAAAAAAGAAAATTAGTTTAATTTCATCTGAAAAGGTACCACCATGTCACGGAAAATTTAACGATCAAATAGTAATGTGTTACTATGTATTGACTCATGCACCACAATTGGAAAAGCAAAGAAGTTATCATACAACAAGTCATGTAATTAGCTATGAAGAAATAATAAGTAAGTAAGTAATGTTGAAAAAGGGAAACTGCCAGACATCAGAGGTCATATGGAAATATGGCAAAGCATAATAAAGGGGAGGGTTATAGAGAAACCTATGTGCCTGGGAATGGGTGGGAGGAAAATATGAAAAAATCTCCATATATGACTCCTGTGATGATGCCCCGTATCTGCTTAAAAGTAATCCCTGATTACTTGTTGTCGTTTCAATCTCCCTTGAAGATTTCCACGTACCTGTACCGGCACCACATTATCATGGTCATGGTAATTGATGTTGAGGCCCCATCTTGAGGTAAAACCAGTCTAGTTTTAACAGCTATGTTGTGCAGTTTCCATACATGCAAAAATCATACCTTTGGTAGTTTCTAGATCTGTTCTTACCTTCATCCCTAAATATCCAAATCTCCTTTTCAAAATACCAAATGCACGTTCCCAAAGGTATTCTTGTTTTGGAATGACTGGTGTTATATGCTGTCTCGTGTGCATTACTTGGATCTGACACTGAAGTTAACAGATATCTTCTCAAGGAGTATACACGATCGCCAAGTAGGTGATACCTAGGATTTTAATTAGTTTCTACCTCAGCGTAGAGCCTACTATTTCCAAAAATTCTACTGTCATGGACACTCCCAGGCCAACGGGCAATAACATTTTGGAACAGTAGATTTGGCCCACACACAGCTTGAACGTTAAGAGAAAAAATAACCTTTCCTGCCCAAAGAAACACCTCTGAATTTTCAACCGACGGTTTTTAATACAGCAATGTGCGTACAGTCGATTGCTCCTATAACACCAGGCATCCCACTGATGTCATAAAATCTTTGAATAGTTTGGTTCAGGTTTGGGCCAGAAGGAGGTATTATATAATGTCTCCTGCTGGAGACTTTTATTATGCTCTGGAGACTATCTTCAGACATTCGCTGACTGTCATTTGTGACACATCATTGGCAGTCACCTAATGTCCTTTGGTGATCTCCCGTTGTCATGCATCGTATCGCATCATTTTTTGGAGGTATTGTGAACAGGCATCCTGTTGGGAGGAAATACATACCGCTTTAGAAACCACTCGTGTAATACACTGTAATATGACTCCACATCTGAAAGTAATGGGCTTTTTTGGCTTACCAGTGAAGTAAGATGCACAGTAGTTTCAATTGCAGAGTGCATAAATTTCAATAACAGCTTGGGAAAATAATTGTATGATGGGAAAAAATTACCTCTCAAATCATTTGGCGGCAGGAAGTTGATCTCTAATTTCCTCAGTGAGATCAGAAATGGAAGCTTTTTTGAGGCGGAATCGATCAAAAAAATTCAGCATCCCCTCATTGCGTGAAGGGTTCAAACCCATCTGAATGGTATTTGGTCAAATAAAATTAGGTCCTTAAATGATTTGACAATCATTCTTGAAATCACATTTTTTGTCAATATATATATATATACATATATATAATATATATATAAAATATATATATTAAATTATATTTTATATATATATACAACATATTACTACATACATACATACATATGCCAGGGTGACATCCCTAAACAGAAGATTTCTGAGAAAAGGCAACTAAGAAATATAATAAATCAACTTGCAACACCATTTGTACCTGTAAAACTCTGCGACGTCCACGTCCCTTCCGACAATACCTTGGGGATCTATCTCATTCTCCAGATCAACCTGATCCCAATAGTCAGGAATAGTCGGCATGTTCTGAGATATCTGTAACCAATAATACAAATTAGAACCCCAGTAGTGCTACCTTCTAAAAAACTTTCATACCTAACCTAACCTAACCTAACCTAACCTATGTCAGATTTAAATTTAGTATAAGCCCAAACTTTGTAGCAAACCAGCAGCTTTTTTTATTTCATAGATGGCCTCAATGAGAGATGTGTGTTTTAATAAATAATACTGAGGTTATGTGAAGTTAGCTTAAGCGGGTATCGCACGGGCGTTCATCTGACTGTTTAGTTGAACCAAACTGGCATTTGGTTAGACCTCTTCGTCGAACACTGACAACACATATAGCGCCCCGGATGGGGCAACCAACTGCTTCACCCAACCCTAACCCAAAGATGAAGCGTTGACAGTGCAATTTTAGATGGGGATTTGTTGTTAATGTTTTAGCATACGTAGCTATGGTGAAGAAAAGGTTATTGTTTTTTATCAGAGAACAGCGACAGATGAAGACGCGTTTATATTTGCTAAATGGGTTATAGTGGACGTGAACTGCGCAGTCCCCTACCACCGTTACCATTTGACATATTTTTATTAACTTTTGCTAAGTATAATGTGCATTTTTAATCCACTTCTGCGTGCGTTACCGAAGCGAAGTTAAGCGAATCAAATGGTGTGCGATTGATTGCCGCTGCTGCGGCTGGGTTGTCCCCACCAACTCCTGCAGAATATGGCAATCAATCGCACAAACCATTCGATTAGTTTTTTACCTAAATAAACTACAAAACTTAACCTAACCTAGCTATTATTATATTTAAAAAAATTTTTATGTGAAAGGAAAAAATTGCGGTAACAATGGACGAGGACTGCGCGGTCTCTGCATGGGCTGCAATGACTCCCGTCCCGCATTCGCCCGCTCGCAAGCCACTCTGTGGTCCACTCTGCCCCGCCCTGCTGGGAGGATTATTACCCAAACCTAACCGAACATAACCTTCTAACGGGAGGGCTCCTCCCCCTCGACCCTCTGACGAGAATATTAACATACCGAAACTTAACCTCAGCTCCTAAAGGATGTGTCCCAACATGGAAGGGTGTGTCTGTAAGCACTATTAGACAATTTATAATTTCTCAATATGTATATAAGTTTTAAAGGTAACGCACGCAGAAGTGGATTAATAATGCACATTTACTTAGCAAAAGTTTAATAAAAATATGTCAAATGGTAACGGTGGTAGTGACTGCACAGTTCACGTCCACTATAACCCATTTAGCCAAAATGAGTCTTCATCTGTCGCTGTTCCTAATAATAAAAATAACCCTTTTTTTCACCAGTAGCTACGTATGCTAAAACATTAACAACAATCTCCATCTCAAATTGCACTGTCAATGCTTCATCTTTGGGTTAGGGTTGGGAGAAGCGGTTTGGTTATTAGGCATAAGTAATATATGCCTAATTAAGCATAGTAGCCAATTTTTTCCAGCATGTTTTTTGGGATACTCTACTTAAGCAATGAGGCCTCTAAACAACCCTTTCACTTATGCACAAAGGTTAACTTCGTCAAGTAAAACTAAAAAGTAACGGTAAATATGCAATTTCAACCAATACTTCCTATTGACCAGTACTCTCCTGACATAACTTGGGGGGGGGGGCCAGCACCCCCCCTTCACCCCGCAAGTTAACTAAAACCCAACCAGGGCATTGATTACGTAACCTAACCTCAACCAATCAAATAATGAGATGAAAAATACAGAGGAAATCTCTGCGCAAGCATATTTTTGCATACCTCTCAACAATGAGGGTGTACACCACTGTTTATTCGCACAAAGGTTCATTTTTGTCATTAAACACTAAAAAGTAACATAAGTCAGGGAAATGTACTTATCTTACCTCTTAATGGGATGAAAGTACAGAGGAAATCTTAGCGCAAGCATATTTTGGCATACTCTACTCTCAATAATAAGGCTTGTACACCACTCTGTTTATTACGCACAAGGTTCATTTCGTCATTAAACAGCTAAAAAGAACATAAAGTCAGGGAAATGTGCTTATCTACCTTTAAAGGGATGAAAACTACAGAGGAAATCTTAGCGCAAGCATATTTTGGCATACTCTACTCTCAATAATAAGGCTTGTACACCACTCTGTTTATTACGCACAAAGGTTCATTTCGTCATTAAACAGCTAAAAAGTAACATAAAGTCAGGGAAATGTGCTTATCTTACCTCTTAATGGGATGAAAAGTACAGAGGAAATCTCATCGCAGCGAAGGGAATGGTGAAGACATGGTCTGTGCGATGTCTTCGTTTGTTTACCTTCACCGCGGTGCGACGATATCCTTCGCGGCTCAGAACAGTTTGACGCTACCAAATTACGTGACGACGACATTCTTCACGGAAGAGAACATTTGACAATCTGGCCCTAAGCCTCGCGGTCCCGTAGCAAGTGAAAAAATGGTTTGAGCATCTCCCTTAGAGGCGCTACGAGGTAAAAGTCCCTTAGGGGAGTACTTACGGGCCCGTAACTCTTTCGAGCATCTCTGCCCTGGTTTGGCCTGGAGCCAGGATTTTATGAGGTTCAATATCAACAAATTTTTGAAGCTCTTTGAATGCATGTTGCCTCTTGGAGCTAAGACTAAATAAATTAAGTGTGCAAAAATGTTACGGCATAAATCTTCAACATATTTTGGGAGTTTGAGGCAAGCATTTGATGCACATAGATGAATCATGTGGCATGAACATTTGACAATTATGACTTGAGGCAAATATTCTTTTAACAATGTAGCTACTGAATGGTTGGCTCCCATCATCACATTTGTAGTGTCAAAACAAAACCCAACAATATTATTAACAGGAATGTTTTTTGATGTGAAACATTCCTTCATGGCATTGAACAGTCCTACAGCTGAGCTATCATTAACCTCTATCAAACCTACGAAAGAGTTTTCAAGTTTATCTTTCTCAAAATATTGTGCTAATACACACAATTGTTTAGTTGTACTCCTGTCTGTTGTCTCATCTATAATTACATAAAAAACCTTTCACGTAAGATTCCAAAGAGTTCAGTGCCGATCGAAAATGCTTTCCAAGCACTTGTCTTATTATGTTTGAGGCTCTTTGCTTCCCTAGTTTTACTTTTTTTAAAGACATCGCATCAGGAAACATGGCTTTTAGGAGGTCTAGTAAGGGTTCACATAAGAAAATAGGCAAGTGATGTTCTGATAGAAAAGCACACACCCGAAGTTCAATTTTCCGTGCAGACTTTTCGATTGGGTCATTTGCAATAATAAAACTGGCAACTGACTTTGTCTTAGAAATTTCACCAATTTTCGTCATCTGGTGAAAAGTTTCGTCATCGGGCAACACTAAACCCGCCCAGAGCAGAAACAGAAAACGGGGATCTATGAAGGGTGACACCAGTAGATTTCCGCTAGCCTTACATAAATAAAGTTTCGTGTGTATAAAAAATGAAAATTAAACACTGATTTTACGTCAATGAATCCTTTGAATTTGAATTTTTTTTAAATGACAAACACCTGATTACCCTAGAATTACCCTAGATTATGCATTACCCTAACCGCTACCCTAGCAGGGGTCTGAATACCCTAGTTTAGGGTATTTTACCCTAAAATGGAAGCACTGGTGCTACCAGCGCTGATGAAAATTTCTTTCAAGATGAGCTCCAGATTTCTAATCCAATTGCCACAAAAAATTGCAGGATTATAATGGACGAGAACTTCGCGGTCGTTTTCAGAGATACCGCTGTTTTTTCTGGCTACAATAAATGCCAAAAATTTGCTTATTCTAAAAATGCAGATTAGTATGCNTGAAATTTCTTTCAAGATGAGCTATTTCATCAATTGCACTCAGATAATCTTCGCGGTCGTTTTCAAGACACTGTTTCTGGCCAAATAAATGCTTTTTTCTAATGGAGATAGTTTTATTTTTTTTCATTCTTTCATTCAGTTTTAAAATTCTTCATTCCGTCTATACCTTCTTCTACCATTTCCCTAGTTATCACAAAGATATTGTGATAACTAGGGAAATGGTAGAAGAAGGTATAGACGGAATGAAGAATTTTAAGTCACCAGGACCAGATGAAGTGTATCCCAAAGTACTAAAAGAATGCAAAGGGGTTGTTAGTGCTGCGTTAGTGCATATTTTAAGTGCCTTTTTAACTTGCCCTCTGCGGGTCCCCTTGTGTCACTGGTCTACGCCAGTGACCAGCAGGGTTCAACTCCGTATCACACCGAAAGGACGCTAAGGGCGACATAATGAATCTGCAACAACGTTGAGCAACGCGGTAAACAAACAAGGACCTCCTGGGCAGCCACTACAGCCCTGTGGGGAGCGCCTCGGTTCACAGGAATCACAAACACAGTGTTACAGTTCAGCTAACTCAGTTAACACGAAACACTGGAACTAAATCCCGCTCATTGTGGCGGTCAGGTCCAGAGAAACGTTGAAAGTGAAACTGGCGAAACCAAGGCAAGTAGTGTAGAGCACCTCAGGGACCCGTCACCCAGGGGCGACCTGTTACCTTGGTGAGCACTGCGTTGTGGTATGAGCGAGAGCGGTGTGGTATAACGAGGCGCCCACTAGGATAATGCGTCTACATTCCAATCTGCGCATGCGCCAGAGGACTGTGCTCTCGTGTCGAGCGAGACCATAGCAGCGCGCTAGATGTACGATAATTCCTTTTCATTTCATCCATCCTGCCGCGTGGAGAGGTAAGAGCTTCCCAGGTCGTGCCTCACCCCATGGCCGGAGTCGCATAGACTCGAGCACCTTATCTCACCCCCCCCCCCCCCCCCGCCTTTCATTACTTATTTATCACAAAGTATAATGCTTTATATGCTATTAACCAGGACGTGTGCGGTACTGTGGTTGCTGGAGGAGACAGGAGAGAAGAGATTGCCGTATAAAGGCCCTGTCACGCGCAGATGGAAGATAGACATACTTGGACACCTCGTCCTGCCACATGGTATAACGAGGCGTCCAAGTATAATGATGTGTCTATCTTCCATCTGCGCATGCGCCAGAGGACTATGTTTCTTTTTCATTTCATCCATCCTGCCGCGTGGAGAGGTAAGAGGATCCCAGGTCGTGCCTCACCCCAACCTTGCCTCACCCCAGCACCTTACCCCCCCCCCCCGCCCCGCCTTTCCTTACTTATTTACCACAAAATACTGCTTTATAAGCTATTAACCAGGGGCTACATTCAGAGAGGCTAACTTCCGGTCTTCACGACCTAGCGACTTCCAACAGCTGTTTTGGGCAACATTTGGCATTCTGCGGGCAGATTGATGACGTACTTAAAGACGTTAAGCTGTCAAAACATAGCGACCACGGTAGGGGTGGCGTAGAGCACGCAATATACATAAAAATACTCATAAATTGAGTATATATGATGTTTTCTGACTCAAGAACTGAACAGGGCAAGTATACAAATGAAATTAGGCCATAAAACTATCTCCTACCCTCGTGGTGAGTTTATTATGAGTTTGTTATGGGGTGATGGGCCGAGTGGTGAACGGCGGCACCTCACCGAGACCCTGACCGAGACCACCTCGCTTCACCACCCCGGCGGGTAGCTGCCACTAACCGCCCACGCATCAGACTGAAGGTATAATGGCTCCCTTTTCCTTAATAAAACCCCAAGCCCTTGTCCATCCAGCCGTGATGGGTATCGGGTGTTAGCCGGGGTTTGTGACCCGCCTCCCGGGGTGGTTGCTTCCCTCATATGGCAGGAAGACCAGCTACGAATAGAGAGATTATCAAGCGGAAAAGATCACCCATAGTGACACCGTAGCGCCACTGCCATATCTCGTACCAGAATCCCCGCGACTTCCGGGTTGTACAAATAGAGGAAGTTAGTTAAGCTAAACACCGTGCCCTTTAACTCTTTCTGAATGTCTGCCCAGGACGTGTGCGGTACTGTGGTTGCTGGAGGTAGCTACTGGAGGAACAGGAGAGATGAGATTGCCGTATAAAGGCCCTGTCACGCGATGCCTTTTTTCACCCAGGGCGGTGATCAGGCGAGGGGTGGGTACACGGTGTGACATATGAGGCGCGCGTGTCTTGTCAAAACCCCGGGGATATTCGGGGGAAAAGTTTACTTTCCAGAGTAATTTCCCCCTTACCAAAAACGTTTATCAACATAAAAGATACACTGTTATCTTCGGAAATGTTTGTTCTTTATTCCATTCGTGCCCGGTATGGGTATGTCAAAAAAATATGAGAGCAGTAACTCTTACAATTTGTATTTATTTTACACTTTGTTACCCTCTATCTCAGTTAATTATTGACGGAGTGTTAATTTTTACTGGGTATATCATTGACATTATCCACTATATATGTGCAAAGAATGAGCTCTGAGTGGGCCTTAGTTTGGAAAACCCTTTATTGCTTTTCCTTATGCTGTAAATTAGTCTAAGTAACTTACTAACTATTATCACCTGTTTATGTCAGTATTTGTTTAGTATTTATATACCTTGTGTTTATTTATTATTTTTTCTGTGTTTTCCCTCTCTCTCCACACCTTGGCCCAAAAAACGTTTGCTTGTAAAGGGCTGTTTGCAACCCCATATCCTGTTATAATCATTATAAAATATTGTAAAATGGCAAACATAATAAAGTGTTATCTTTTCTCCCTTTAATATGTATGTATTCCATCTCCTCACTGATACTGAATATAATGGAATAAAGAACAAACATTTCCGAAGATAACAGTGTATCTTTTATGTTGAAAAATTTTTTTTTTGGTAAGGGGAAATTATCGGAAAGTAAACTTTTCCCCCCAATATCCCCGGGGTTTTTTACAAAACTCGGCCTCATATTCACTCCGTGTACCCACCCCTCGCCTGATCACCGCCCTCGGGAAAAAAAAGGGATCGCGTGACAGGGGGCCTTTTTAAAACGGCAATCTCTTCTCTCCTGTCTCCTCCAGTAGAACCTCCAGACCCAGTACCGCCACGTCCTGGTTTTTAAAACTTTAAACAGTTTTTTTGTGGTAAATAAATAAGGAAAGGCGGGGGGGGGGAGGTAAGGGGCGGGGGGAGGCAAAGGGTTTTTGGTGAGGCACGACCTTTGGGTCCTCTTTTCCTCTCCACGCGGGAAAGGGTGGGTAAATTTAAAAAAAAACATAGTCCTCTGGCGCTGCGCAGATGGAAGATAGCACATCATTATACTTGGCCCCCTCGTTATCCCATGTGGCAGGCGAGGTGGGCCCCAAATATGTCTAATCTTCCCTCTGCGCTGACAGGGTTTAAAAAGGAAACTTTTTCCTCCTGTCTCCTCCAGCAAACCCCAGTACCGCAACCCTCCTGGTTAATAGCAATAAGCATTTACTTTGTGATAAATAAGTAATGAAAGGCGGGGGGGGGGGGGGGGGGGGGGGGAGATCAGGTGCTCGAGTCTATGCGACTCCGGCCATGGGGTGAGGCACGACCTGGGAAGCTCTTACCTCTCCACGCGGCAGGATGGATGAAATGAAAAGGAATTATCGTACATCTAGCGCGCTGCTATGGTCTCGCTTGACACGAGAGCACAGTCCTCTGGCGCATGCGCAGATTGGAATGTAGACGCATTATTCTAGTGGACGCCTCGTTATACCACACCACCACGGGCGAGAGCCAACCATCACGACCTTCCAGAATGTGCAGGGCCAACCACCTGAGCCCTCAAGGAAAAAAATAATAGCCTACAGGTGATATAGGCTCCAACGTAAAAAAAAAAAACATAGCCGTTTGAATAAGTTTATATTACTAACACACAATGAATTTCAATGAATTATAAATGGGACAGAATTATAAAACACAAGTTTTCGTAAACATGAAACTTTATTTTAAGTTTATTGCATGATTTGGTAGCCGAGTCAAAAAACCAACAAAATTTAGTGGCTATCCGTAATGGGATGCAGCTTTATTCTTTCTAGTTGTGACTGCATGCTGATATATTTCAATAAATATGAAAATAGATTATGAAAAATATATCACTAAATTCAAATTAGAGATGCCTAAAGCTATCTATTTTATTATAATCTATTACTTCTGTGAGATTTTAAACAGAGACCAAATGGAGCAAAATCACAAACTTTGATAAAGAAAATTAAAATATTTGTTTTCAGTGGCTACCATGAAACTGCTTCATTTTGTGAGTGAGATCCTCTAAGTTGGGCTTTATGTTGATTACACTGGTCGACAAAAAAAAATCGAAGATATGGTTCTGGACTAAATGAAGCTGATTATAGGTAAATCGACCCTGCTGAACTCGAATCTGATGTTCAATTAACTCTATCACGTCCAGTTTTTGAGAACCAGACGCAATTCATGAAAAAATATGGGTAAACTCAGCAGAAATAGGTTTCACCAATGTTTTCATTTTAAACTCTTAATATTTTCTTTTCTCAAGCCTATTTAGGGCAGTGCAGTGTTTTTGAGTCAGTGTGGTTTGTGCAGTGAGCAGGGGAGGGTGTGCGCGCTGCGTATTGGCGAGGGGTTAGCAGGCTGTGTAGTACATTTTTACCTACTGATCGTACAGCTATTGACATATGTTTAAACATTTTCTTTTTCTTGGCAGATTTGATGTGTTTGATTTAGTGGAGTCGTAATTTTAGTTGGTTTACTGTATATAGTACCTTGTACCGGGCTGTGATGGAGCGCCGTAACTGTGTGAATGCATCGGACAGTTTTTGTTACATATGTGGAATTTTTACCCCTGACAGTCTGAAGAAACCTCTTACAAAGAATGTTAAAGCAGCTTATCTGCATTACTTCAAGTGCCGTATAGGTGATCAAGATAAGAAGTGGGCCCCTCACGTAGCTTGCAACCCCTGTGTGAACCACTTGAATGAATGGATGCGTGGCAAACGGCCATCAGGCATGGCATTCGGCATCCCAATGGTTTGGCATGAACAAAAGGATCACAGTACTGACTGCTACTTCTGCCTCACTAACATCAAAGGATATTCAGTAAAAACGCGAGCTAAAATCAGGTATCCTGACGTATCTTCTGCCATCAGGCCTGTGCCACATGGTCCTGATCTCCCAGTTCCAAATGTTCCAATTGCAAGTGCTATAAGTGAATCAGATTCGAACGAGGAGGATAATCCCGTGGATACAGACTTTCAAGAAATGGCAGACAACAGAGAGCCCAAATTCATCAGTCAGGAAATGCTACATGACCTTGCTAGGGACCTAGATCTACCCAAGGAGAAAAGTGAAGTCCTTGGATCTCGTCTCAAGGAATGGAATTTGCTACAAGAAGGAGTTCTCATCACCACGTTTCGTCGTAGACATAAAGAACTTTCAAGCTTCTTCAAGGTGGAACACAAGCTCTGTTACTGCTTTGATGTTGACACACTCATGGAACAACTTTGTGAGTCTCACACTTATGATAAGAGTGAGTGGCGGCTGTTCATAGATTCAGGGAAAAACACGCTAAAGGCTGTTCTTCTGCATAAAGGAAATATGCTTCCGAGTGTTCCAATTGCGCAGGGCCATGAAATGAGTGAAACATATGAAACTATGAAGACTTTGTTATCTGCTGTTAAATATGAAGAACATCAGTGGAATCTGTGTGGGGACCTGAAGGTAATATCCTTACTTCTAGGACTCCAGTTAGGTTACACTAAGCACATGTGTTTCTTTGTTTGTGGGACTCTAGAACGGACAGCAAACATTACAAACAAAAGGAATGGCCAGCACGACCGAAAGGCTCACCTGGCAGGTTCAACTGTATGTACAAACCTCTTGTTGACAGTGAAAAAGGTGTATATATAAAGTCAAAATTTACTGGGATTTGGCATATTTTCGGATATTTCCAAGATGTGGCACATTTTCGGATATATTTGTAACATAATTTAAGTATATTTTTTGCCAGATATGTACATTAGATCCTAATAAAGTCGCAGGCACCACCATAATTTAATTACGAGTAATATATATTAACGTACTGGGATTGTTTCGATTAATTATATAATTATATATAAGTATATAATTATAATAGCTATTAAAATTTAAAATGCCGATATTTCAAAAACTATACGTGCTAGAGAAAAAGAAATGCCATTTTTGAAATCAGCAGCGTAAATGCTTCCCAACCCACACACAATGAACTCAGAACCATTTTTGGTGTCGACCAGTGTTATTAGAGCACAACGCAAGTCATGCTGATCTAGTTTTGATCGTAACAAGACTTGAAAACCCATGTTCACATAGATATGTTGTTGGAGAAGGGAGAAGGGCATTTTCAGCCTCCCGAGACAGATTGGGCTTATCCTTGAGCTGGGTCCAAAATTTTGAATACTGGAGGTTTTCAAAGCGTTGTTTCTGCACTTGATTTTCCTGGAGGTCTATAAGTTCTTCTTGAAACCCTGGAATATCTTCTCCAACTTCACTGACGTTCACACTGAAAGTATTCCTGATCCAGCTATGCTTCTTGAGGTCGACGTTTTCTGGAAAATACCTGTCCATTTCTTCCTGAAGGTTCTTCAGATGATTTACGAAAATATCTTTTATGTCAGCAAGGAATATTTCTGACGCGTCTTCCAGCACAGCACTTAGTTCTGGATAGGCTGCAGTTTTTCCTCTGACCAACTTTTCTTTCCAAGGAGCAAGCTTTTTCTTGAATGAGACAATTTTTTCACCGATGTCCACCATTGTCCACCACCCGAACTAAATTGGCCTACCCCTCTGTTTTTATTTTATTATCTTACTGTCTGCTTGATAGGGACTGGCAACTAAGCGGGCTTGGTGTGTGATACTCATTTTTGTTGTGCCATTGGACAGTTCCGTGATGTAAAAAAAAAAAAAAAAAAAACAAAAAAACAAAAATATATATATATCAATAATAATAATAATAATTGTATGATTTCTGTCCGATGTCTGACTTCAGTTCATCAGTGTGCATGAGATGGGCCCAAAATAAGAAAGTATACTAGCAAGCAACATCTTTCAACGCAGTCTGCAGGTGCATGTTTTCTCCAAGAAAGTTTTTCAATTTCAGATTTATAGTTCAATAACTATTCCGAGGAATCTTTCCACGCACGATGCCAGCGGACATCAGACGTGGAAAGCAAGTCCTGTGTGATCTGTTGTGATCCATTTTCACACAGTTTTATGAAAATACGTGAGTTTAAAGCCCATGGACTGACAAAATTCACGATTTGGATAGCATCATTAGAACACTGCATGAAGGTGCTCTGCAAACGATTAGAAGCTAGGTCTTCTCTCTGAAAAAACATGATGATTATTGACATCAGGGGTTTCTCTTCATGCGAGTAAACAAAACCCACACGGGACCTCCCATCATTGATGGAGCTACATCAGTGCACACAGCCAAAACCAATTCAAAACCGAGTAGAAGATCCAGTTTCTTGAAAAAATTGTCATCCTATTAAATATGTCTTTCTCCAGTGTGGTATTGCAAGGGCAATGAGAAGAGAAATTCTTCCATAATGTCATCTTCTATGTACCTTACAAATACCATCAGTTGAGGGTCACCTTGCAATATCCACAGGACTAATCGTCTTCAAGAACATTTTCCTGCTTTTTTCAATGACACAACAGTATGATCCAAATATCTTAGACTGAAATTAGATCAATTCAACGTTTAACGCTATTATTATAAGTGGTAGTGATTCAACCTCTTGGCATATAGCTCTACCAATTTTTTTTATCATTTGCACTGCTGCTGGCTTCACCAGCCTCTCTCCTAGGTTATGAGGGCCTTTGAATCTTGCAATTATCCATGCCCACTTCACAAGAACGCCACAAAGAAGTTTCTCCAGAGAAAAATCTGAACCGAGGGGAGCATCCAATCGACTTCTTTTTACCTGTTCTTCTTTGTCCTTCAGAAACCCATGATTTTCGACAAAACTTTGGATGAAACTGAGTGCAGATGACGCTCATTAATTTTCCTTTCATAGATCATTGGCGCGAAGTTGCAGCATGAACACACTGGGGCTCGGACGTTCCCAGATCGTTCTTCTCATATCAGTGAAGCCATATTTTAAGAAACTCAGGCTTATACTGCAATTGTGTTTGCGTTGGGGGCCATTTTCCGGTTATCAAGATCAGACCGGAAGAAAAAAAACATACATTTAACATTTTAGAAAACATCCCGGACTTCGAAAAGTAAAAAAAGTTATTCGTTAAAATCAAGCCAACGAATAAACTATAAAGAACAAGACGTAAGGCTGCATATTGAAAACAATTATTGTCACAAAAGCTGCAACCCTTAGTTACATGAAAGAAGTTATAGGGACTACACGTGTAGGTCTCACAAATTCTTGTAGCTTCTGTTTTCTTATGTTCTTATGTAATTGATTACAATAAACCTTATTAAGTTTTTTTATTTTTATTAATAAGCAACTTAAAAATAATGAGAAAAAATACGCACCTAGTCGCAAACTACAACGATTCCTAGTGTCAGAAAAGTGCAAACCTTTAGACATAACGTGATGTAATTGATTACAATTACATCATTACAGAGTCTGATAAGAATTACAATTACCGAGGTCCAGACAACACAAACAAAAACAAAACCACGTACTAAAAAAACTCACTCCTCACACCTCACTCATTCTCACAGATGCTCATTCCAACTTGTTGCTTATCACTCACATGCACGTAACACACTTCACTATATATCATATGAGCTGTAAATAATACTATTATTGCTACAACCGAATTTATAAAACAATTATTTCCATAGCTTTATTAATAGATTAACTGTAATTCCGGCGATTCAGCCGAAACCACTGTCTATATTGCCAACAACAACTTATAAATGGATTAATTAATTACTGAAATTAATTAATACTGGACAAAAATTAATACAAGCACGATGTATGAAATGCTTACCTATTGTGTCTGGTAACGAGATCTCAGCCTCCTGTTCAGTGTCACCACTGAATCCTTGACGCCGCAACATCCCGGGCTAACTTGTTATTGAGCCGGTGCGCGGTAAGCATAAGAATCAGACAATCAGACTTCCGCCGCTGTCTGTTGAGCATGCTACTCGTACGGAGAGTGTGGTACGGTATATGGGCTACTTGAATACTAAAAAATATGCACTTTTGTTAGTATTGCAAAAATATTCATGCTGTGACTACTGAAGTAATGCAACTACAGGGAAGTCCCGAATATACCGAAGCAGTTCGGTTCCACCTGGCATACTCGTAAAGCTAAACTGTATAACGAAATACTAAACTAATGGTAAAATATAGGTTTGGTTCTAAGGCCCTTCATTAAAAGACATGTTTTCAAGCTAAGATATAAAACTGTAGCGGTCCCAGTGGGGCCGCAGACCTGGCAATACCACAAAAGGTCAGGCCAACACACTGGCTAATACCTTTCAGGAATCGCCTTGCTTGGGGTGACCTGGACTGGGTCAACCAAAATCCCACTTGTCCAGCCCGGAGTCATGTATTCTGTCAGTTCACCTACCCTAAAACACTACAGTGAGAGGAAACACCACTCCTCCTCTCCCGTGTTCCTCCCACTGTGGGGTAGGTAGGTAACTGGGACAGAAGCTGGTCTAGGAAGCCAGGGCGGAACCCAGCAATGGAGGTGCGGGAGGAATTTGGGCTCCGAGGCGATGTCAGCGTTCACGCCAGTGTGGCTTGACATTTCAGGGGAAGAGCCAGGTGTGCGGCCCAAGCTTGGGCCACCACAACACATCATACAGCCAGATGCATACATGGTAGGGCGCTTGTGAAATTGGTAATTTTTACTCACCCCGGTTTGAATGTCATAGCATTGGATTTTTGAATCTCCGTATTATTGAAAATAAGACCCTAATTTACTCAGCTCGTCTCATTGATTTCTCGTATACTGAATGCGATACTAACGGGACTTCCATGTATAATACTAAAATAGTTATAATTTTCTACTTCACCGTGATTTCAAAATTCTGCCTTAGATTGAACATGATAATTATGCCATTTTTCCAGAGACCGTTTCAGCGACCCTCAGGAACACCTTTGCGACCCTCATTTGGGTCGCGGACCATGGATTTGGGAACCACTGCCTTATAACAAAACAATGGTATTAATGGATCATGTTATTTACCAAATAAGCAGTACATGAAAACCGCATGGCTGTAATATAACAAACTGCAAAGGCTAAGTGGCATAGTGTGGGGCGGGGGAGGAGGAGGGACTTGGCTGCGCAAGCTGAGTCAGTGGTCAGACTCAAGAGTCAGTGTTACATCCGCCCCCGCCCCCCACCCTAACAGATGCCCACTTAGACTTGACAGGTCATTGTTTATACGCTATGCTGTTTTAATGTACGGCTTATTTGGGCTAAATAACATGTACATTAATACCAATTGTGTTGTGATAAGGTAATGTAATGGTCCATTACTAGTTTAAAGATAATGATTAAAGCATTCATAATTCAACGAGAGGGCAACCGCGAGTACACACTGGGTCACCTGGATCGCGTGACGTCAGTCAACGCCACCCCCATACTTGTGCGGCGGAAGACCGTATTAGACATGTTTAGACTATGGGTCTGGGATAGGCGGGACGATTTAAGGTCGCTACACCTGTACTTCTTGCCTTCAGTCACCCTGGCAGTCTCGTAGGAATCTTCATTGTTCGTACATGCTCGTAGTGGGTTCAGCCAGCGCCACCGAATGATCGACATAAGAATATAAAGTTACCACCACCAGTAACATCATCCATCATAAGTATAACTGAACCAATCCCCCCCCCCCCCATCCCTATTACGCTATAGGTACACTTCCATCCCTGATATAAGAATAACACAACACTATTACGCTATCAGGCTACATCCCTCCATGATATACGAATAACACAACACTATTACGCTATAGGCTACACTCCCTCCCTGATATATATACACCAACACTATTACGCTATAGGCATACACTTCCCTACCTGGACCTGATATACTATGGACACAAGGACACATCCAAAATATTTCCTAAATATCATGTAAATCTGAAACAAATGATATCAATGACTTGATTAATTCTCAGTGTGTGTGTTTGTGTGTGTGTGCTTGTGTGTGTGGTGTGGTGGTGTGTGGGTGTGGGTGTGTGAATAGCGTCTTCTGAAATAGCGTGGCGTACTGCCTCGGCTCGCAGCACCCTAACCATCACAGTCGTAAGAATATCAGGAAGTTACTAGAGGCCGAGAGATCCCCTACACGTGGTAGTTCTATTACTTTATTCACTACAAATCCAACTTTCCCTCCCCATCCCATGAAAATGTAATTAAAAGAAGCTAGACAATTTAATTTTTAGCTTCATTCAACAACCCCTATTGACTCCGCACTAACTACTCCCCCCTCCTCCCCCCCCGATGGACTGAGTCCTATGCCAATAATCTACTCCCGAGTTTTAAACCAATTTCTCCCATTTATAATATGGTTTTTCCAGTTTGAATCCGTACTTGTTATACCCTTATTCACATCCAGAAGAACTTTTTCCTACATCTACATCATCTCCATATTTATTGTATCCCTCTTATCCACTTAAATTACTTCTGTCAGATCACCCATTCCCTTCACTCTCGAGCTAGTGTAAATTTGAAATAGCTTCAATCTCTTCTTAACTAAAGTTACGGCATTCACTTGTATCATGTTGGTCATCCTTCTCTGGCACTGATTATCACAAGGCTAACCATCCTTTAATATGGAGACCAAACTGAACCGCATAGTCTAGGTTGAGGTCTGACTAAGCCAAAGTAAAAGCTGTAGAATAAGCTTTCAGCACTTTACTTTTAACACTCCTGGAAATGAAATCTAACACTCATTAGCTCGATTTCTAGCCTCATTTACATTGTTTCCGAGGACGGAGATCTGAGCTTACCACCCGAGCTACCACCCGAATCTTTCTCCCTTCTGATCTTTGTCAATTCCTCATCTGCTGTAACATAAAAAACAAACTGTAAAATATCGAGGCAAAACCTCTTAAATGTCGGTATCATCATTATCTCAAGCGTTTAGTTAATGCTATTCCAAAAATTGATCAAATTGAAGGATTTATAACTGTATCAATAACAATTTAGTATTTTAATTCTTTTTGATTGTTTGAAAATAATATTAGATAACTACCTTGATAATAATATGCCAACAAATCGTTGTCTACAATCCGATTCCATGTGTTCTCATTGCTTGGGAAGGTGGCCAAACTGTTGGTGGTTCGTCTCCCCTTGGTGTGAAAAGTAGGTCTTGGTTGGTACGGGTATTTCATTGTATCAATGAAAGCCAACAAATATTTAAGGCTTACCTTTTACTTTTTAATTTAATATTGATAAGTGCAGCGTTCTGAATGATATGGTAGAAAAACTGGTTATAGATACACATACGCAATGTATCGCTGAAAAGAGCAGAAGGTGAGAAAGATCGGGATGAGTGTGAGCTCCGACCTCCGACCTAGCAAACAATGTATTGAGGGCTAGAATAGAGCTAATAGGGGTGTGTAGGATTCATTACCAGTTTAATTACAGTCATTGGTATCCAAAAGTCTTTTCCATCGTGGATGTGCTTCGTCCCATAAATGTTCGGCAGCAGGTGTTTGTTGTATCGTGAAGCGTGGCAGCTTCCATCATGACGCGGCTGCCTTCCGAGAGTAACAGTATCCACGGTCACACACTCACCGTCCAGCGCGCCTCTGGCGGTGCTATTTGCTGCAGTGCGTTCACAGGAGTTCAGTCAGACAAGCCTTGTAACAAGCGCTCTTCAGAACATAAGAACATAAGAAAATAGGAAGTAAAGAGGCCGCGAGGCTACCACGTGGTGTTCCTGTCCACCTAATACACCTACATCCATCCTGCCATCCCCATCCATGAACCTGTCCAGACCCCTCTTTAATAAAGTCCCTCAAATGACTCCGCACTAACTACTGTATACTGAGACATTCCACTCATTAACCACCTTATTTGTGACCAGTTTTTCACTATTTACTTTCTAAATCTACGCCTTCCAGCTTGAATCCATTACTCTTGTTCTACCCTGGTTAAAAGTCGTAAGAAAATTTTCCACCTCTCCTTTATTAAATCCCTTTATCCAATTAAAAACTCCATCAGATCGCCTTACTCTGCGTCTCTCGAGTGAGTGTTAACTTTAATAATTCAATCTCCTTCGAATAATCTAACGTAGCAATCCATGTATCATTTTGGGTCATCCTTTCTTTGCACTGATTCTAACAAGTTCTAACAACTGAATTTAATCAAATCCTGTAATAGGGAGACCAAAAACTGTATCGCATAGTCTAGTGTGGTCCGACTTAGAGCCAGATAGGTTTTAGAAGAACTTCGGCACTTCTACTTTAACATCTTGTAAGAATCCTAACACTCTATTAGCTCTATTTCTAGTTTCAATACATTGTTGCATAGTCGGAGGTTGGGCTCACTCTAACTCCAAGAATCTTTTCGCCCTTCTGATCTTTTCAGCGATACATTGCGTATGGTGATATCTATACAAGGTCTTTTCTATCAACATTCAGAACGCTGCATATCAATATTAAATTCCATCTGCCATCTGACTGCCACTCATTAAGTTATCTATAGTCTCCTTGCCAATATGTTATATCAGACTGGATCAATAATCCCACCTATCTTAGTCTCCTCAGAAAACTTGCTGATCTCACTGGTTATCCCACTATCCAATCGTTGATGTAAATAAAAAATAGTAATGGACCCAAAACAGACCTTGTGGAACTCACTGGTACCTGTCCCCATTCAGATTTAGAACATTAAATTGTAACCATTTGTTGACTATATAACTAGCACGCTATGATACAACGAAAAACCTTTTTCCCATCTATTCCATGAAGCTTAAACCTTATTTAAGGAGTCGCTCGTGTGGACTTTGTCAAATGCCTTACTAAAGTCCAGATATATTATAAATTTATAAATTATAATGACAGAAACTTCCACGAACTGTTGTGACTCTGTTCTTGGTTTAGAAGCCTCTGCACATCAGCCATGACCTCAGGTCTTCTCTATAGTGTTGTCCAGCGAGAACAGAGCACATAATATAGCAACTGGAATATCAATTTCGCGCAAAATAACTCGAAATTCTTCCATAATCGTAGTTTTCACTTCGTAGGTCCACTGCGGCGACCGACTATCCCCACAATTGCACCGATGTAACCAAACGTGACCGTAGTTATGGGTAGGCCATTCGCGGGGGAGGAGGAGGAGGAGGAGGAGGAGGAGGAGAGGAAGAGGAGGAGGAGGAGGAGGAGGAGGAGGAGGAGGATAAAACATTGGATGGTTTTGAGATGCTCTGGATTCAAAGGCGAGAAAGATACGGGAAGACAATGAGAAACACATGAAAAATCCGAGATGAAAAATAGAGTGTGCTACGTTTGCATCAGGAAAACAGTGTGTCTCAAAGTCCAAAACATGAGCTGCGAGAATAGAGGAAAGGAAAGAAGGAAGGAACGAAGGATGGAAGGGAAGGAAGGAAGGGAAGGAAGGAAGGAAGAAGGAAGGAAGGCAAGGAAGAAGGAAGGAAGGAAGGAAGGAAGGAAGGAAGGAAGGAAGAAAGGAAGGAAGAAGGAAGGAAGTAAGGAAGGAAGGAAGGAAGGAAGGAGATGAAGGAAGGAAGGAGGTGATGACTTTGTAGGCGTCAGTCACTCAACAAAATTCGCGAACACACAAGAGCCTCGGTCCATTTCCTTCCATTCCTTTTGTATTTTCAATAAATATCGTTCATATTCTCTTGCCTCCCCACCCATACTTTCCCAATCAAAGCATGGACATGCATTCCTCCTCCGTCCCCTGGATGGTGTTAATCCCACGGGGGTGGCCCATCTCTCCCTCACTCAGCCATCTCTCTCTCTCTCTCTCTCTCTCTCTCTCTCTCTTCTCTCTCCTCTCTCTCCTCTCTCTCTCTCTCCTCTCTCTCTCTCTCTCTCTCTATCCCCATCCCCTCCTCCCTCCCTCCCTCCCTCCCTCCTCCCTCCCTGTTCGAGATAGCTGGTATAAGTATGTCACAAGGCAGAGTAGACAGGGACGAGAGGAGTTGCGCTTTATGCAAGAGATGCATTTGCAGTGTTGTGTGAACACTGTTATAAAAAAAACAGATGGGACAGGCATAGAGTTATATGCGTAGAGGTCTTACGGAGGATACTGAGAAAATGGTTTTGGTGTAGTGTATAGGTACTCAAACTTATGTAAAGGGGTTTCAGTCCTTTTAGGGGAAGGGAAATAAAAAAGGCCTGAAATATAACGATTATGCGTGGTGGGAGATTTAATCTTGGGAATATAGACTGGGATTTAATAAAGGTGCCCGCAAAGGGCAGATGAATTGTAGAATAAATCCAGGAAAATTCCTAAGTCAACCCAATAAAGGGGCCCCTACAAAGGGGAAAAATAATTTCTAGTTATTGCTAAACAAAAAAGAGACGTTTAGTTAAAAATGGGGGGGGGTCGGGGGGAAATTTTAGATAATAGCGACCATTATGAAATCAGATTTAGCTTTAAAGGGGAATTTGGGAAAAATTTCGTGGAAATGGCATCGAATACCAAATTTCAAAAAAGGCCAATTATGCGGGATTAAAAAAGACACCTGTTTAAAATACATAAATTTAAAAAAAAAAAAATAATTTATTTTTAAAGAAAAAAACACAAAAAACCCATTTACCATAAACATATTTCATACAAAATAGAAATTTATAACGGGGAAAATGAAAATTATACACTAATTATATAAAACACAATTAAAATTAATAAAAAAAAAATTTTAATGGGTTTTTTTAAAATTTTTTCCTTTTTATTTGCATTTTAAAGGGATTGTTTTTGTAATTTTTTTAAGGGTTTTAAAGAGAGAGGGGAGAGAGAGAGGAAAAAGGGGAAAGAGAGAGAGGGGAGAGGGGAAGAGGGGAAAAGGAGAAGAGGGGAGGGGGAGGGAGAGAGAGAAGAGAGGGGAGGGAAGGAAAGGGAAAGAGAGGGAGGGGAAGGGGGAAAGGGAAGAAAAAAAAAAGGGAAAGGGAAAGGGAAATTTAAGGAGGGGGGAAAGGAAAGGGAAGGAAGAGATAGTTTGGAAGGAAGGATAAAAGGAGAAAAAAAGGGAAGGGAAAGGGAAAGGGAAAGGGAAAGGGAAAGAAAGAAGGGAAGAGAGGGAAGGAAGGGAGGGACAAAAAATTTGGACCCTATAGCTGTAAAGCTTCTCTCTCCTCTCTCCCCTTCTCTCTCTCTTCTCTCTTCTTTCTCTCTCTCTCTCTCCTCTCTTTTCTCTCTCCCCTTTTCCTCTCTCTCTCCTCTTTTCTCTTAACCCCTTTAAAACATTAAAAAATACAATCCATTTAAACGGGAAATAAAAGAAAATTTAAAAGAACTATTAAAATGTATTTATTATTATTAAAATTTGTTTTTATAAAAATTAGGTGTAAAAACTTTGGCCCCTCTTTATCATACATTATGTATAAAGTCCTTTATGGTAGAATGCTTGTTTGTTTTAAAATTTTTTTTTTTTTTAATTATTTTATTAAATTTTTAAATTTAATTGTTTAAAAATTAAGTAGTATTTTTCAGTAGGGAATTTTAAATTTTTTTAAATTTTAAATTAGTATTTCATTTTAAAATTTTTAACATTAGGGCCGTCCTACACGCTCCCTTGCTGACCTTTATCATGCATAAAGCCCCAAAAAAGGGGTTTACCCCCAAAATGGCAAAGGCTTTGCCCATTTTCTCTACATGTTAAAAACCTTGTTAATATTAAGGCCAAAAAAAATTACCCCTCCCCTTCACTCACCACTGGGGGGAAGAGGAAGAGAGAGAGGTACGAGAGAGAGAGAGAGGAGAGAGAAGAAGTGGAGAGAGACGAGAGAGAGAGAGAGAGAGGAGGAAGGAAGAGAGGGATGAAGAGAAAGAGAAGAAAAAGAAGGAAGAAGGAATAAGGGGGAGAGGAAGGAAGGAGAGATAGATGAAGGAAGATAGAAAAAAAACAAAGAAAAAGAAGTGAAAGACTATAAAAGAA
>JACEEZ010023668.1:12500-17500 GCA_016584305.1 Chionoecetes opilio | reverse complement strand
AATGCAAAGCCTAAACCCAAATACCAAAACTATAGAGCAGTGACAAAACACTTCCCCAACTACATTGGCCTTTCCTCCCCTTTCTATATTATCTTAAAACTACTGTCTTCTTTATGGGGACTGGCAACTAAGCAAACTTTTTATCATTCTTTGTTTGCCCTTGGCCAGTCCTTTGTGATGTATAGAAGAAAAAGTAATAATGCAACCTTGCCTCGCCAAAGCCTATAGATCAATCTTATAACGTTAACCGGAAACATTAGACCGTCCGCCACACACTTTTCTCCCTCCACCGCCAGGACACCGGCGCCCACGCACTCAGGCAAGGACGGCCTCCAGGACACCGGCGCCCACGCACTCAGGCAAGGACGGCTCAGAGAAAGGCACACCCAATGTTATACATAGACATGACACAGAGTTCATCACAACACGTCACCATCACCACTACACTTCACCACACAATAGTAACCAAAAAAATCTCTGTATGAACGCTGTCACTGTACCACCCAGCAGGGCAGAGAGTCAAAACTATAGCTATAGATATAACTATAAGTCATGTGGTATCTATAGTTTCCAGGATCACTACATAGGTGACAGCCTCCCATGGCGTGCAGACCTGCCACATTATAACATGACGCTCGATGGCTGTTCAACAGTGGGGGCATAGGGGGCCACGTACCCACCCAGGATAATCAGGTGCCCCCCCACTGGCCATGGCTGACGTATTCTGTAAAATGTTCTAATACCCACCACTGATCTGACCTTAGAATATGCCCTTACAGCACCCTCTATGTGGCATCACAGTGGCCCCTGAGCTCCGCTGGCCTAGTGCCCCGCAGGTGCCCCCATTGATAGATACTTAGCTACGCCATGCTCGCCGTGACGCCGTGTTACAGATAGTACACTACGGGATATAGTCTAGTCAAAATGTGGCTGAACCTCAACAAATGCTAACAAAGGTTTTTAACTTGGATATTGGGCATGAATAACCTCTCTTTCGGATAAAAAAAAGTTTACCAGAATTAACCTTGCCGAAAGGGGTCAACGGCCGCCATCTGTAAAATCCAACGGGGAAGATCTCCGACCCGCCGCCACAAACGGTTTTTTCCTCCTCTTATCCATAATAATTAAGCTAGGTCAATAATTTTTTTAAACCAAATGCATGACTATGTACTGCCATTACCATACAATTTTCATCAAAATTGGTACAGTAGTTTTTGTGCAAAAAAATTAAAACCGATAAATTAGAAATAAAAAATATTTTTTGCATGAAAACCCACACAGGGCCCACCCCAAGCCAGCTTGACATTTTCTTGGTGTTTTAAATTGTAATGATAGGTAGCTATATGCTTAACAATAAACTAACACCAGAAAATGACTAGCCCCTGCCATTGTTTTTCATGCTTTTTTTTATTTCTTATACAAATATGAATATAAAAGGGTACAAAAACAGACTAAGTAGCCTTTTTCAAGGCAACAATTTTCACATTAATTCCTGACATTTCATAAACAAATAGGTCCAAAATAAGTACAACTTACAATAATGGAATGGTCAGTTGGTCGAATGCTGGGGCAAGGCTCTTGCATAACCACCACAGAACAAGTTCATGAACGGACCAAAGAACATTTCTTGTCAAGAACTAGTCACAGGTAATTTCATCATCATCAAGATCTGGCTGTGGTGAGTTGGTGCAGTGGAGGCCTTTGCAATCACCACACAAGTTTGAACAGTGAATGCCATGTTTCCTGCAACTGCATCTTGCTGTACTACACCCTGAAGTACAGTTACACCTAATTATAGCCAACAAATTTACAGGACCAGCTGGCAAGTCAGTCATGATTGGTTGTAATTTACCATCTGAAAGTTTCCATCCCCACTCGTCAGGTTTTAGCTGGTTTCTACCTTTCCATTCCTGAATTTGGAAGTAAACTCGAAGGCTGTGGAATTTCGTAGCTGCTCTTGTTGGTGGCAATGATTTGGCCTCAACATACTTTGAGCTTTTTACAACCTTTTCCTTAAAGCGCCTCAGTCGGAGATGATTGATGTTTTCCCCATCATTACCATTGTACAGGCACACTAAAGCCTTCTCCCCAGCTTCAATAACCTCTTCTGAACTGCTATCCTTGCCAAACACTTCTGCCAGTTTGAGGAAGTTTCTATTGTTCATCACCTTTCGAAGGGACGCTGCCTTCCCAATTCCATGAACACTGGATGTACAATCACAACCCAGTAGTGCATGGATGAAAAGAATGTTGGAACAAACCACATCTCCCAAAGATTTCCTCATCTCTTTGATGTTCCAGACTTTCACACTTTTTGCACTAGCCTTTGGTTGTGGCGTGAAGTAGATATTGTAACCGTCATCTCTATTGGCATGATAACATAGAAGGACCAATAGGTCAGTGTCATCTGCTATCAAAATGGTTTCTCCTGTCTGTGCCAGTTCTAGAGCAGTCTTCACAATCAATACGTCAGCGTCTCCAGATGCATGGACTACTTTACAACCTGCTTCCTCCAAACTCTTTCCCAGCAAGTTGATGAACAATTGTTTGTTTTCTTGATTAGCTAGGAAACATCCTTTTTTAATTTGAACACCATTTTAGGGGTCAGTAACACCTTAACACCAACAGAGCCCCCTGCTCGGCGTCGGTGAGTCGCGTCTTTAATGGATGGAACCACTTTCATATCCATCAAAGACAATGCATGCTTTTCCATATCTAGTTGTGACATATCTGCGGTATCGGGCACAGATCTCATCAAATGTGTGACCTTTTTGCCATGGGAGGCGTTGAAGTAGTGCTCCACCATCTAAGAGATACTGTGGATCTGAAGACTGTGGACCTGATTGTACAGGGGAAGTCAGTTCCCATATTGCGTCTGCCAAAGCCGGTTTCTTTGCCTCTCGCGGCAGTCCGAAAGAATTAAAAAGTGCAGGTGGGTAACCACAAAGCTCATACTGGAAATGTTCTTGCTGCTGCTGAGTTGAGGGTTCATTGGTAGATAGCACACACAGTCTCTGGAATAGGAGTTGTGGATCAGTCTCAACTGCTTCATCTTTGCTGAGCGAAACTTTTGACCCAAGTGTAATTGCATGATCCTTTCTTTTAAAAGTGTACTCGTGGACATTTTTTCCAACCATTGAAGCTATGATTGTCTCTCCTATGGAGTTTGCTTTGTCCACATTCACCTTTTTGTCTCCAGTTACTCCACTTGAAATGCTGTGAATGGACGGATCTTCCGTGAAAGGGTCATATGTCTGGAGAAACGCAACGAGCTTCCATGTATCCCTCACATCTCGCTCTTTTCTTGCTGAAGTAGCCTCCTGGTGCTGGTCACTAGTGCCATAACGAATGCCTGCTAGTTCTTGCATTGTAAACTTGATTTCAGCACACGCTGGCAGTGATAGCGTCCAAACTAATCGTTGAATTTCGTCCATTCCTCTGCCATGAGTAAGACCTCCAGACGTCTTCATGCTTCTCATTAGCACCTGCTCAATAACCAGATCCGTCGACAAGCCAGCCCAGTAGCGATCACTCCGTCTAATCACATGGAATCCTTCAGAAAATTTCTGGTACACTTCAGGATGGCTTGTCGGCAGCCCCTCCATTTGCTGCAAGTACAAGTAGGCCGACTTTGCATATAGGATGTGTCCTGCTGCAGCGAATATTGGCAGCATTTTCCTTACAGCGTCAAGGTGCAATTCCCAGTTCCCGGTGCGCTCTGCCTTGATAAACAATTGCAGGATCTTCACCATATCAAGGTATTGAATCCACAATTTTGCTGTTCGCTGGTCAGCCATCGCATCCTTCACATGGTTGATTAGCTACATCATAGCTATATTTAATTAATTATTTTTTTTATTTTAAGGTCCAATTTGGACAAAAGAGAAAAGAATTCCACCTATCGTTGGCCTCTTAAATTAAATGTATGAACTGCGGATTCAAACACTGTCATTGCTGGTTGTGTCATATTAGTTTGCCTGGCATCCCTGTGTATGTTCAGTAATCATGCCAAAAATAATGAGTGAGTAATGAAGTTGACGCTGTTTAGTCTGAAAGACTATTCACAGCAGAAATATAAGAAAAAGAGAGTGGACAGAAAGTGGAGAAAATATTAAAGGAAATACAGAGATGAGGATTAAAGGAAATAAAGCTGGGTAGAGTGCTTGCCAAATGATAACGGCCGTTGACCCCTTTATCGGTTTTAATTTTTTTGCACAAATACTACTGTACCAATTTTGATGAAAATTGTATGGTAATGGCAGTACATAGTCATGCATTTGGTGTAAAAAAATTATTGACTTAGTTTAATTATTATGGATAAGAGGAGGAAAAAACCGTTTGTGGCGGCGGGTCGGAGATCTTCCCCGTTGGATTTTACAGATGGCGGCCGTTGACCCCTTTCGGCAAGGTTAATTTTGGTAAACTTTTTTTTATCCGAAAGAGAGGTTATTCATGCCCAATATCCAAGTTAAAAACCTTTGTTAGCAATTTGTTTGAGGTTCTGCCAAAAAAGCAGCTAGATTGACTGGACTAATATTTACTCGTTAATTAAGCCTACGAAATTTTGTTTCTAACGCGAATGTTTGGTGGTTGCAGATTTACGCCACATCTCAAATCCTTAACTTTCCTTTTGTGATAAGTAAGTCCACTTCATATCTTAACTTACTATTTACTGAGTCACATTCCTAGGTGGCGAGGAGGGGGGTTATACCCCCCCTTCGGTAGCGGAGTGGTTAGCGCCTCCGACTGGCGTTCTCGGTGACCCGAGTTCGATCCCCGAAGAAAACCAAAACCTGTCTGCACCGTCGAGTGGCCTAAGAACACCCACATGCCCTGCCCATCAACTCTACCTTCGATTGCGAGTGCATCGGAGGACACAGGGGGGCGGCATGAGCCTCTAATCACAGGCGTCACTATAAGAATCCTGCCTGCGCCACCACGGGCGAGGGCCATCCATCACAGCCCTCAAGTGAACCTCCAGAGCCTACCATCCGAGCCCT
>JACEEZ010023668.1:0-7500 GCA_016584305.1 Chionoecetes opilio | reverse complement strand
TCCGGTGGCAAAATTTCGGACCGGGGCTGACCGACTATATTCCATTTGAAAAAAAACCCTATTGTAGGCCCCGGAAAAATTTGCCCGTGTCTCTGAAAAAGACTTCGTGTGTGCTAGTTTGAAAATGGGGGGGGTCGTGGGGCTTTACTTTAAGGGTTCGGCGGGACCATTGCCCCAAAAATATTTTTTGGTATGGGTTATTTCCACCTGGGGAAGTAATTATTCAATCTAAGTTTGGTTCCATTCGGTATTTCAATGTTTGTGTAGCCCAGTGAGTGGCGGGGGGGCGGGGCCACTTTAAAAAGGGTTCGGCGCACCCCGCAAGGAATATTTGCTAGCATGGGCATTTCCTACTCGGGGAATATACTCATTCATAAAAAAGGTTTCGATCGGTATCTTCAATATCTATGTAGCTCGAAATTTTGGCCCTTTTTTGGCCCGTCTGGAAAACGCGTCGGGAAAAACACGGGTTTTTGTCTGGCATTGGTAATTTTACACTCTGGGGATGTATTTGGGCCCTTTAAAAGTTGGTTTTACGGGGTACCTCTAATTCTTGCTAGCCCAAAAAAAGGGCCACTTTAAGGGCCCCCAGGGGGCCCAACGAAACCAGGGGTACCCCAGACGGTCTTTTCAAAACATCCCAGAACCTGAGATGCCCACTTACCCCAAATTTTGGTCCCCTTCCCATCTAGGGGAAGGCCCCCGGGCCCCGGTCTTAATGCCGTAATCACCATCGCGGCCCCCTCACCCGGCTCTAAAAACAACCTCCCGACCCCCCCCCCCCGGGGAAAAGAGCAGGGCAAGAACTCCGCGCGGTATTATGGTGTTTTTTTAGTGTCTTAAGGTACCGCAAAAATGTATTCCAAAATTTCCAAAGTTCTGGATTTATGAAGAGTAACAACGCTTACTCCATATTCGCTGCCCCTTCCTTTAAATTGCAGGAGAGTTTATGATCAGTAAGAAGGTGCTAATTTTTTGTATTCTTTTTCAGGTCTAAGGCTGAATTCGGGATTTTGCCGGGTGTGGTGAACACAGGGTAGATCAGAGCCCTGGGGTAAACCCCAGCAACGGAGGTATATCGCCAGCAACGCCCTGCTCCCGGCTACCTAGATACTTTTTTCCCTTACAAAGGGAAGCTAAAAACCCTCCCTCGGTAGCCGTAAACGCTCGGAAGGCGCGACGGCTAAGGCGAGAATGACGTCATCAAGCGCGTCATCAGTCACCACCCAATACAAGATTGCTTTTTAAATTTTCGCCAATCAAAAGCCACCACCTGTGCAATGTTTAAAAAACACACAGCTGTTCACACAGAGTTCCCGCCCTTGAACAGCATCGTTCCTTGTGGCCTCTATAAGCCTATTCTCATCTCTATCTTATTCTATCTCTGTCAACAGGAAAACCCCCCCAAAAGAAACCAAGGCGCAAAAACTTCAGTGACAAAGAGTGTTGGTATTAGTAGAGGAATGAGGGGAGAAATGGATTATCACTGGAATTGATAGTTTCATTAGCGCCAGGGACAAAGGTTAGCTTGGGAGGGGGGTGCGAGCTGTGTCAACAGCGAAGCCAGACCCCCCCGGTTCCCCGAGAGGTGGGGCATAAGTTAAAGGACTCAAGTCGGGGGAAAAAGGCGGCGATGACGCGCACATCAGCGAGGCACCGGTAAGAATGGGAAAGTGTTACCCCTTTATTTTGACAACTGAGCACCATGGCTAAGAAAATTATCTTAGTTGTGACATATTTCATTATGCTTACAAAAACGTGACCTTTTTTCTTTCAACAGCCGCACGCGGTCCTCATGGAAGACTCCAAATTTTTCACTGGTGATGAGCAGAACCGTCATTCCAGGCACTAGTAGTATTGAGAAAATATAAGTTACGTATCAGCTCCATAATGAGTTTTTTTTACTGTATATATATTATATTATATAATATATATATATTATATATATATAATATTATATATATTATTATATATTATATATATATATTGGGTGTCCCAAAAAAACCGACGTGTACGGACACACCCAGCACATTTTCCCCTTTTTCCCGTCGGGACAATTTCAAACGGGAAAACTTTCAGCTTCCTTCTTTTTTACTGGTCGCGCATTTCTTTTCAGTTTTCCTGCTGGCGTCAGGAGCGGGGTAGTTGTCGCGTGGTGTTGTCGCGGTGGTGTCCTTTGTGCGGTTTGTTTCTCACTACATCTATATTAAACTTTTTGTTGTGAACTTAGTCGTTTTAAGTGTGTGCCTGCCGTATCCTTTGTATTTCCATAACTTAAAAAATGAGCTATGCCTATGTATGTTTTTATCAAGGGGGGCATTCCGCAATTTTAGTCCGAAATTTCCCGCAATTTTCGGAATGGAATTTTCGGTTGGGGAAATTTTGCGAATTGCGGACCCCCAAAAATTTAAAGCGCAATCGAACAACTTGCGGAATGGGTAATTTGGATGCGGAATTGCGAATTTACGGTGCCAAAAAAAAATGCGGAATTGCGGGTTGCGGACCCCCAAAAAAATTTTAAAAACGCAATAGCAAAAATTGTGACGATCACCACCTTAAAAATGACAAGTCCCGCCAAAACATAAGTTCCCCCCCAAAATATGGGGGAGACGACATGCCAACTCCCAAATGAGCCGTTTTTTTGTCGTCCAAGCACCGTTTGGTTACGAAGACCACTCAAAAAACACTTGCTGAAATTGTGTTATACTGCTTTGTGATATTGTTTGCAATTTTTTTGGACGTTTTTATTTTTCGGTCCCCTCCCAAGCTTTTGGGTTTTTTTGTCGCAGAAAAAAAATCAGTTTTCAATTGCGAAAAAAAAACGTTTCGTACTAAGACCAAGCAAGATCGCCCAAAGCATCGCTAGTAATGTTGTATAGGTAGCACAGTCACTCACTCAGTCTTCCCAAAAAATTTTTTATTATGTTGTTTTACATCCCTTTTACCACGGAGACAGGTTAGGCAAATCCCAAAGGGCGTTTTAACCTTTAAAACTTTCGGAAACAATCTGAAAGAATTCATGTGGGGGGCGTATGTTTCCCCCCCAATAAGACAATTTATTTTCGACTTCATAGAAGCGTCCCCCGGAATGGGGTTTGGTATCATTATTTGAGTAGGTAATGGTTTACTGGTAGGCTGAGAATTTTGAATCGTAATTACAGGCGTTTGTTTTGCGTAATGGGTCAAACCTCCCACTAACGGGGGATTTTTAAAAAACCTGAGGGTGGCATAAGCGATTACCTTCGGGCGTAAAAAATCGTGATTCCCTGGGGGGGGTTTTCTTGCGTAATCCTTCAACTTTGGGTTTAAAAGAAGTTTTAGCTGTAGAGGGAAATTGAGCACACTCCAGAAATCCTCTTTTCAATTACTTTATCGAGATATTTTTTGACATTCGTGTTCATGTTTGATAACACATATCTGAATCACTTATCCCCAGTTTTTTATTGAACTTCTATGGCAGAAGCCCCTCATATTTTTCCCATTCTTTTTTTACCCATGGTAGAACCTGACTTTAAGCTATATTTTCTATACGGTTTGTCCCAGCTGCTTCGCAAAATAAAAACGTGTCACCCAAACCCAAATTTTAGTACTAATGATTTTGTCCCTTCCGCCATGATTTTTAAATTTATTAACTCAGTCAAAAAAATATTAAAAAAGGAAGATTACGTTACTTATATATAGTTTTAGTTTATAATTATTTTATCTAAGTGGTGGTAGAGCCTTCGGCCTGACAAGGGGCGCGTAGCAAAGGTATAAATTTCAAACCCCCACCCAACTACTACAAACTAAAATGTACTACGCAACCTCGTTATCTACTACCTGGGGATATGGGAGGGAAACTGGCATTTACGTCGCGAAAAAAACCCCCCCTCCAGCCTATAACCACGGTTGTGGTAGGCTCTAATTTCCTACTTTAAAGACCCCTTGAAAACACTGAATCATCAAATTCCTTGCTAGGGGGACCAATGTGGGAATTTTATATCACATACATATTTTAATCTGAGTTTCTTACCATTCAATCAAACCCATGGCTATCCCGAACTATCCCCGTACTTTAATAACTAGGATACTATGGTGGATAGTGGGTTGAATTAAGGTGTAGGTTTGGTCAAAATTTCAATTCTTGTGATCCGTTGGTCGCCCGTGACAGACCCCCCGGAAGCGAGAGCGGAGGGGGGCGAAATTTGGGGGCGTCAAGGGGTTATACACCAGAACTTGACGCGGGGGATTGTTTTCAGTGTGTTTATTTTAACACAGCCTATATTTAAAACCCATATATGTACAAAATTAACGTAGTACATAATCTCATTAATAAGAGATGTTAAAAATCGGTGAGGGGTGGTAGGAACTTTTTAAAAAAGCACGTCTATGGGGGGTTTTTTAATAACCCCGCTCAGCCTGTTTTTCCCCCGGGTCCATATCCTCTGCCCCTTTTAGCGTGAATGACTATCATTTACCCAAATTCCCGTATTTTTCGGGACATATCAGAATTACCCTTCAAACAAAAATGAAACAGGTTTTTAATAAAAAAAGATTTTCATTTTGTTTTTTTAGACTTTAAGAAAAAATTGGGAAAACATAGAATACTTGAAAACTAAATGTCTAAAAATCGTATTTTATGGAAACACTGCACGTTCAAGCGAATGAAACTTTAGGAATATGTACTTGTATGTAACTTTTACTGAGTACCCCTTTTTGGGTGTATATGTCTCTCTTTCGACGAACATTTTAAACCCAAAAAGTAATTTTAAATAATTGGCACCCAAAAGAACAGTCCTTTTTATCGAAGGGCAAAACATGGGTCTTTTTACTTGTTTTTCTTGAAAAAGAGGGGCGCAGGAACGCAGCATCCCCCGTTATTTCCTCACCTGTGCCCTTCCTGAGGGAAGGCAATACCACGCCTGTAATAGCATCATAGGACATACCAGGGCCATATGTTCCCCAAAATCCTCGCAGCCCTAAAAAAAGAAAAAAAAAACAAGACTTCCCCCCCCCCGCCGTGGATAGAAATGATGATATAGAACGACATCGGGATGGTTTCTTGGAGATGCGCCACACTATTTTTTGGTTTTAAAGTTCGTCGCAAAAGAAGACACATCCAAAACAGGTACTCGGCAAAGCTTAATACAAGTCTACTTCCCGAAGTTTATTCAGCGAAGGCAGTTTTCCATGAAAAAGCGATTTTAAAAAATTTAGTTTTCAAATATTCTATTTTTTTGCCAATATTTCTTCAAGTGCTGAAAAACAAAAATATAAACACATTTTTATTAAAACGTTTTAGTTGTTGTATTGAAGGGTAATTCTGATATGTCCCCAAAAATACAGGAAATTTACGGTAAATGATAGATCATTCACGCTAAAGGCAGGGATGTGAGATGCGCGAGAGACATTGGGGGGCTTAGCTTTTAAAATCCCCATTAAAAAATTTATGTTATCTTTACGGAGGGCTGGGGGTACTGTTTTTTTCCCCGTGGGCGGGGCAGCGGCCCCAAAAACCCAACCACCTACACGTGTCAATCGTTCTGGGGGCGGCGAGGGGCACCCTACCCCTACCTGCCACGAATACACGCAGGAAGGTTCAAATTTATGACGGCGACCAAACCAGTCGCCCCCAAATTAAGTGCTAATATTTAAGGCAATGCTATTAACCACGGGAAAATTTAATTTTTTCCTATCCCCAAATATCATTTCTTAAATTTCCTTAATTATTACCCATTACCATTTCAATTAAAATACATACCCTAACGCGCCCCCCCTAGATGAACGGAAAATACCCCTCCCCAGGGGGGTGGGGGAAACAAACTACCACTCTACCAATTACGAAGGGTGTTTATGGATAATTTCCACAACGTACCCAGTGTTGGACATTTTTTCTTTGCTAAGATAATTAATCTTTCCTTGTACAGCTGCTGGTCCGACACAGCCCCGTCTGTTGTAGAAAAAGGTGCCGACACTGTGCAGAAGTGTTGACACTACTGGGCCCCAAAAAGAAGTAAATGATTTTTATAAATGCTTTGGGGAAGAAAACAGGGTAATTTTTGTTTCACCCAACCAACGATTTGATGGCCTTATGTTTTTTTGGTGGTATTTATTTTTTTGATGAATCTCAACCCTTTCTGTCGCATTTTTTTTTTTATAGTTTATTATTTATTTATTTTAAAATTTTTTTTTTTTTATAGTTAGGTAAAGGTTTTTGGTTGGTACAGTTAGGTTTGGTTTTGGAAAAAAAAAATTAATGTCATTCTTCAAAAATATTTTTTTTAATAAATTGCGACATAAACGGTTAGCAGATTCATTCAAAACACATAAAAATACACCGAAAAAATAAGAGCATCAGAAAATCGTTGGGTTGGGTGAAAAATTTAAATTTAAACCCAAAATAGGTAAATAAAATATTTTGGTTTAATGGACGAGAAATTCGCGCATTTTCAGGGGCATTTTTTCAATGGAGAAAAGTTTTTGTTTCCCCGGGAAAACCCCTTTAAAAATATAAAAATATATAAACAAATTTTATCCCGAAAATTTTATATGGTTAAAGGTTAGGTTTGGTATCTTAGTGGTTTAAGGGTTGGTTAGTTTCTTATAACCTACTAGAGAACGAGGTACAGTGTTTTTAATGGAAAAGCCAAACATAAAATTAGGTGAGAAAAATATACAATTTTTTTTTTAAAATGGGTTTCCGGGAATTTAAAAAAATCCCATTAGAAAAAGCCCTTTTTTGGCCAGGGAAAAAAGTAAACGGTGTCTCTGAAAAAGACCGCGAAGTCATTGTCCATTTTTTACCGAATATTCCGCGGGAAAACGGCCGCCAAAACCCGTGGGGGTTTTTGAAACTGTCGCCGATGATGAAAAGGAAGTTTAAAATGTTTCACTGTTGGGCATCACAAATTTTTTGAAGACAAAATTTTTTTTTTCTTTTAAACCTTTATTTTTTTTGATTTATTTAGCTCTCGTTTTTGCGGAAAGAAATTAAATCTTATTCCCAAAACTTTATTGAATGGGAGAAAGGATAAAAATTTGGTAGTAAAAAAGGGAAATTTGAAGGGGTAAAAAAGCAAAATCTGATGCCGCCTTGTAGTCCGGGAGCTTAGTGAAATGTGGGGACTGCCGGGATAAAAGCCCCCAAAATTTTTTCAGGCACTTACGGGCCCCCACTATGATTTTTTGAGAGGGGAACAAAAGATCCCCCTCCCTCAGATGGGTTTTAAGGAACCTTTTTTATTTTTTGACATTTTCCCCATGGGAAAATTGGGTAAAGGGTTTTTTTTAAAAAAATAGTCATAAGGTAATGTTTATTGGATGCAAGTTATCTTATTTTATTATTTAAAATCCAGAACAAAAAATTCCAATATGGCTGTCAAAAAAAAAAATAAATTCAAAATTTATTCGACTTTAAACTCCCCTGCGGGCATGCGAAATGCCCTGTATTTATTAGCAGAACACGAATTAAAATACCCTTTCAAATTTAAAAAAAGACAGTGGTTAAACACTGACGTGCAT
>JACEEZ010023664.1:1296791-1299291 GCA_016584305.1 Chionoecetes opilio | reverse complement strand
AGACTCATACAGATTTTCCCGAGGGCGCGAGATACTTAGTGTGCGTGGCTGCGTAAGAAGCTTTTTACTGGTGGGGAAGATGAAGGCACTCTGGTATACCCCGCAGAGTGCGTAGCTTATTCTGACTTATGTTACGACGTAAGACCGATCACATCAGTGTGTGTGTGTGTGTGTGTGTGTGTGTGTGTGTGTGTGTGTGTGTGTGTGTGTGTGTGTGTGTGTGTGTGTGTGTGTGTGTGTGTGTGTGTGTGTGTGTGTGTGTGTGTGTGTGTGTGTGTGTGTGTGTGTGTGTGTGTGTGTGTGTGTGTGTGTAGAAACTCACACACACATACACATGATGCTCAGGTTGATAGCCATTATGTGGTAGCCGGTTTGAATCCTCACTGCTCCCGAGGATTTTTCATTGACAAATTCAGGCGGTTACTGTTCCCCTTGAGCAAGGGGATGGATGTGTGTGTTGTGTGAGGTCCCAGCATTACCCAAAGATCGGTAACAATGAGCTCCAAGCTCGCACCGGGAGGGTGAAATTGGCGATCGCGACTCCGACTCGCGTGGACAAGACCATGGGTGAATAACACACCCACACAACCGTCTGCCTTACCTAGACTTATATATCAAGATTCAAATGAAAAATTGAAGTTCCACATGAAAGTCAATATCACAGACCTGATAAAGCCTTATATATTTGTGATTCTGTAATAAGTACTTGTGTGTGCAATATTAGACATAATGTTATGTAGACGTTCCTGTGTTCATCGGTTTGTTTTTTATCTGACGTGTTCCCATCCTTGGTCTCTGTCTAGTGCAGACATTTTTCCACCACGCCCCATTTAGTAGTTGGTCCTTGCCTCCATGCCCCCCTCCCCTTTATAATAATAATAATAATAATAATAATAATAATATTAAGATAATAATAATAACAATAATAACATTATCAACAATAATATGATGATAACGATAATGATAATGATAATGATAATGATAATAATACTGATAATAATAACAATAATAATAGTAATACTAATTTAAAAAAATAATCTATAATAATATAGCAAATGTGCTATATGGATAGTGTGTTGTGTGTGTTGTGTGGTGTGTTGTGTGTTGTGTTGTGTGTGTTGTGTGTGTGTGTGTGTGTGTGTGTGTGTGTTGTGTGTGTGTGTGTGTGTGTTGTTGTGTGTGTGTGGTGTGTGTGTGTGTGTGTGTGTGTGTGTGTGTGTATGTGTGTGGTATAGGTTCCGCCCCCCGTGGCGGAATCCCCTCATATGGCACAGTTTTAGAACCGGCTTGACCAGGGAAGATTTTAAGCACACTTATGAGATGATCCGATCACTTTTTTTTTTTTTTAGTAGCCTATTAGCGAGAATTGTGAAAAAAAAGTGGGTTGCGAGAATTGAGGAAACCTTGATGTAGGGTGATGGGTAATGGTGAGTGAATGGGTAGGGTGATGGGTAATGGGTGTGGGGTGATGGGTGAGTGAATGGGTGGGGGGTGATGGGTTGGGTGGGTGATGGGTGATGGGTAATGGGTGAGTGAATGGGTGTGTGTTGATGGGTAATGGGTGAGTGAATGGGTGGAGGGTGATGGGTAATGGGTGAGTGAATGGGTGGGGGTAATGGGTGATGGGTGAGGGAATAGGTGGGGGGTGATGGGTAATGGGTGAGTGAATGGGTGTGTGGTGATGGGTAATGGGTGCGTGAGTGGGTGGGGGGTGATGGGTAATGGGTGAGTGAATGGGTGGGGGTGATGGGTAATGGGTGTGTGAATGGGTTGGGGGTGATGTGAATGGGTTGGGTTGATGTGAATGGGTTGGCGTTAATACATACATTTCTACATCCATGATTTCAGTAAAGTTAGAAGGGGCTATCTGGAGAGTCTGGTGGTGGGCCGAAGGCCCACCAATAGCCCTCCGCAGGAGCTAGCCAAAAAGTCCGCCCGGAGGGCGGCTTTGCGGCTAGTATTGCATAAATATCTAAAGAGTTAGTGAAATGCGGCAAAACATTACCGCAGAGTTTTTACCCACACTTGCTTGCTTCTCTGTACCGACTTTCTTCGCTCACTCTCGCGAGCGAGCTGCATGCTAAAGCGAAGGCCGAGCTTCAAGTTAAATACTTGACAGTTCCTCCTTTTCTTCTCTTGGTTCACGCCCCCTAGGTAATTACCGACGCCCCCGTAAGGGGGCGCGCCCCCCAGGTTAAGAACCGCTGGACTCTAGACCCATAATGTTGTTCAGGCACATTTACACCTGCTTAAATATCGCCGGCATGACTTAGAGGTGCGCAGCAGGTGTGTCGGGTTGGCTGGGTACTGTGAAGGCAAGACAAAGGGTCCCCAGTGGCAGACAGTACGAGCCTGCTCACCCGGGAAGGATACAACAAATCCTGCAATAGAAAACGGATGGCAAGCCAGGCAAGGTGTATTGCGGGGCGGCGGGAGTGGCGGCGGCGGCGACGGGAGGGCAGTGCCGAACCGACCGTCGAGCGCTGGGGAGTGTGACGCT
>JACEEZ010023664.1:1289291-1294291 GCA_016584305.1 Chionoecetes opilio | reverse complement strand
CACTCACCCATTACCCATCACCCCCCACCTATTCCCTCACCCATCACCCATCACCCCCAACCCATCACCCCCCACCCATTCACTCACCCATCACCCCACACCCATTACCCATCACCCCACCCATTCACTCACCCATTACCCATCACCCTACATCAAGGCTTCCTCAATTCTCGCAACCCACTTTTGTTTTCACAATTCTCGCTAATAGGCTGCTAAAAAAAAAAAAAAAAAAAGTGATCGGATCATCTCATAAGTGGGCTTATGACCTTCCCCTGGTCAACCTGATTCCAAAAATGTGCCATATGAGGTGTTTGCGCCACGGGGGGCGGAACCTATACCACACACACACACAGACAGACAGACAGACAGACAGACAGACAGACAGACAGACACACTTTCGCTTATATTATTATAGATTTACTGCAGTATGGTGATAAAACTTTCTTTTTATTTCTTAAGGCAAGACAAATACACATAGGTCACGAGAGTTTATTTCCTGGTGGCTTGTTTTCACACACACACACACACACACACACACACAACACACACACACACAACACCACAACACCCTACACACACACACACAACAACACACACACACACACAACACACACACACACAACACACACACACACACACACACACACACACACACACACACACACACACACACACACACACTCCCCTTCCCCCAACACACACACACACAGTCCCCCTCACATACAGCCCCCCCCACCACACACAGCCACACACACACAGCCCCTTCCCCCCACACACACAGCCCATTCCCCCCCACACACAACCCCTCCCTCCCCATACACACATACACACACAGGCCCCCCCTAGACAAAGACACGCACACTGACATACACACACACACAGCACCCCTCATCCCCCCCCACACACACGAATAATCTCATCAAAGCTTAAGAGGAAGAACGAGATCACGGTGTATAAGGTTTACAATAACGACTTTCTCTTTGTTACATAAAAGGGCATTCCCAACCAGAGCCTTGGTTGCTAAAAGACCGAGTTAAAAGTCTGAGAGGTAATCAAAGCTGGAGGTAAAGAGGCGCTTGAGGTGCATCCTTGTGACGGTGTTATTGTGTTTGTGTTGCTGTGTGTGCGGTGGCTTTGTGTTGGGTTTTTCTGGTTTTCTTATTGTTATAGCTGTTGTTGATATTATAATGGTGATGATGATAGTGAGTATGTGGGGAGGAGAAAGGAGTCACGGGTAAAGCGAAGTGAGGAGAACGAGGTAAAACGAAGGTGAGGTGAAATGAATTATTATTATTATCATTATTATTTATTATTATTGTCAGTTTTATAATTATTTCAATAATTATTTTACTATTGTGGTTTCCTCTGTTAACCCCTTGAAGCCCAGAACGTAATTTTCATTGATCGTAATATAACCAGCATTCGACGATTTTAATGAACAAAAACAATATTATATAGATATGACCATTTCATATTCTTGTCCATTAGCTAATTTGGTTTATTCAGTTACTTTTTCGTAGTTTTAAGGCTAATAACAGACGGTTTCATGTAGCAAATGAAAGGTCTGGCGTGCAGGGGTTAAGGAGGTTTTGCCATCGGTTCAGTTTGCTTGTTTGTCTATCATTCTGATAATAATGTTACCAGTGGCAGGGCCCAGTTTAGAAATGATTGATTTTTGGAGTCCGTCCGGATCTGAACCTGGATTCAAAAGTTTTTGAATGATATCCTTGGGGGCTTGGCGTCGCCGCCCTCAAGGTGGAGGCCAACACAACCCTCCGGCCTCCTCTCAAGACCCGCTGGCCAAGGTTGTGAGGCCGAGCTGGTCTTAGAGAAAGGTAAACTGGACGCAGGGCATTTTGCGGTAAAAAAAGAATCCATCATTATTCTTTTTATTTGTATCAATCAATAATTTTTATCATTTTTATCTATAGCTGGTGGAATATTTTTCAACCTTGGCATGTGGTTTCGGACTGCTCTTCTTACTACTATCATCCTATTATTATCTTCATCATCGTCGTTATTATTTTATTATTGCGCTCATTATTATTATCATTATTGTGATCATTAGTAATATTTTTATTTTTTATTTAATTTAATTATATTTATTATTATTTTTTTTTTTTTTTTTTTTTTTTTTTTACATTTGTGCCTATAGCGCCTGTAGGCAGTGGTGACCCAGGGCTCGGATGGTAGGCTCTGGAGGTTCACTTGAGGGCTGTGATGGTTGGTCCTCGCCCGTGGTGGCGCAGGCAGGATTCTTATAGTGACGCCTGTGATTAGAGGCTCATGCCGCCCCCCTGTGTCCTCCGATGCACTTGCAATCGAAGGTAGAGTTGATGGGCAGGGCATGTGGGTGTTCTTAGGCCACTCGACGGTGCAGAAATGTTTTGGGTTTCTTCGGGGATCGATCTCGGGTCACCGAGAACGCCAGTCGGAGACGCTAATCACTCCGCTACCGCTACCGCCTACCGCCGACACCATTTGGTGTCGTTAGCGCTTTCGGCTCACTTCTGAATGGTGTAGGATTTGAATAATTAGTTAGATTGTCGTTTTTCCTCTCTCTCTCTCTCTCTCTCTCTCTCTCTCTCTCTCTCTTCTCTCTCTCTCTCTCTCTCTCTCTCTCTCTCCTCTCTCTCTCTCTCTCTCTCTCTCTCTCTCTCTCTCTCTCTCTCTCTCTCTCTCTCTCTCTCTCTCTCTCTCTCTCTCTCTCTCTCTCTAAGGAAGCATGATTTGTTTGTCTCGTGTCACGCCGTAACCTCTGTTCTCCCGGCTGAGAATTCGTATGGGATGTAAGGGGAGGAGTTGTGCCCTCAAAACCCTGGGTGGAGCAGAGCTTGGCAATTCTTTATTCCTGTGGCTGTGGAAATGGTTGTGTGTGTGTGTGTGTGTGTGTGTGTGTGTGTGTGTGTGTGTATGGTGTGGTGTGCATGGTGTGGTGTGTGTGTGTGTGTTGTGTGTGTGCGTGTGTGTGTGTGTGTGTGTGTGTGTGTGTGTGTGTGTGTGTGTGTATGTGTGTGTGTGTATGGTGTGTTGTGTGTGTGTGCGTGTGTGTGTGTGTGTGTGTGTGTGTGTGTGTTGTGTCCCTTTCTTTCTTAATTTTCTTCTTTGTATTCTTCTATATCTTTTTCTTCGTTAAAGTAAAAAAACAGGAAAAAATGCAAACCTTGAACTAGATAGGAAAAAAAAAGTAACAAAGGGGTTTGAATTTTTAGGAATGCATTCAAATTCACCGAGAGAAAAAGTATAAAACTAATCTGGAATTTAATGCATACTGCTGAAATGAAACGAAGGTCGCAAAAAAGTCAGAGAAGCTGCATAGGGTTTTAAGTCGTCGAGTTTAATAACACGGCAGAATACAGCTGGGTGAACGATCAATTTTTTATTTTATAATTTCTTTTTATAGTGTTTTTTCTTATTTCATTTCTTTTTATATATTCAACTGGTCATTTGCCGCCCCCCAAAAAATACATAATAACATGCAATATCATTTAATAATATAGCAGAGTGCAGCTGTGTGAAAGATACAATTATCTTATATTTCAGCTGTTTTTATTTATCCAACTGACTATTTTTTGTTTGACAATATGAACATTTGACCTCCCTAAAAAAAAAAACTAATATTCTGGAACACGAGAAAGCTGAAAAGAAAAGCCTGATTAAGGAGTTACAAAATCAATGCAAAGAAAATAAGATATATACATATTTTCACAAAATCCTAAAGAGACTTCCCAATAGAGGTATTAATTAGGAAAGTATTTATTCGTAATAGTGAAGTCTTAAACTCGACGCCAGTAGGATAAAATAGTGAATAATAGTGTAAATAGTTTGAATAATAGCCTAAATAGTGAAGCCTTTATGGGTCATGGGGCGTAAAAGTAAGTTATATTGTTGCGTGGTTTTCCGGCTGTGGGTAAAATCTCGGTAGTGTAAAAGAAGAAGAATTGGAATAGAAATAAATAGTGGATGCTTCATACAACTGAATCTTGATGAAAGGGATATATTTTTATATATCTCTGTCTGTCTGTCTGTCTGTTTGTCTTTCTGTCTATCTGTCTGCCTTTGTCTACGTCATTCTTTCTTTTTTTCTCTTTCTGTCTGTTTATCTCTTTCTCTCTCTTTCTCTGTCCATCTCTCTGTCTCTGTCTCTATGTCTCTCTTTCTTTCTCAGTCCGTCTCTCTGTCTCTGTCTCTGTCTCTGTCTCTATGTCCCTCTCTCTCTCTCTCTCTCTCTCTCTCTCTCTCTCTCTCTCTCTCTCTCTCTCTCTCTCTCCTCTCTCTCTCTCTCTCTCTCTCTCCTCTCTCTCTCTCTCTCTCTCTCTCTCTCTCTCTCTCTCCTCTCTCTCTCTCTCTCTCCTCTCTCTCTCTCTCTCTCTCTCTCTCTCTCTCTCTCTTTCTCTCTCATCTCTATCAACATTTATTTCCATGCACTCCATGTTTGCACATCACTTACTCTCACGTATTGCATATTGGTATATATTCAACATCAGTTCAGGTAAAACAAAACAAATGAGGAAAAAGAACCGAACTCCCAATATTGACATTATCTTGACTACAACATTTACTCAAATTCCATAAGTAACTAAGTATGCTCGTCTATGTTCTCGTCAAGGGAATAACATAACAGGATGACACACGCACTCGACAGCTGACATTATTCATTCTTCATATCACACAAATTTCGACATCTCTTTTTATTCACACATTTCGACATCCCTTTTCCTACACACATTTTGACATATATTTTCTACACACAACTTTTCCTCCATCCATTCTAAACAAATGCAAAGCCACGCACCTGATTGAGGCCTTTGAGACCCACCTTATTGGCTTCCTGCGCCTTAAAATACACTCACTTATATCAGCTTTCCTTGTGTTGGTATAGGATTAAATAGGACGTCTCTGAAGAACCAGGTAGTTACGTAACCAGGTATGTATAGGGTCTCACCAGGGGCTCTTATTATTACAGGTATAGGAGAACTAGGGACGTAAAATCATATAAC